>CAUYQU010072635.1:0-69573 GCA_963574635.1 Cheracebus regulus | reverse complement strand
TTATGAAGCTTAGTTTGGCCGGATATGAAATTCTAGGTTGAAAGTTCTTTTCTTTAAGGATGTTGAATGTTGGCCCCCACTCTCTTCTGGCTTGTAGTGTTTCTGCTGAGAGATCTGCTGTGAGTCTGATGGGCTTCCCTTTGTGGATAACCTGAACTTTCTCTCTGGCTGCCCTTAGTATTTTCTCCTTCATTTCAACCCTGGTGAATCTGACGATTATGTGCCTTGGGATTGCTCTTCTTGAGGAATATCTTTATGGTGTTCTCTGTATTTCCTGGATTTGAATACTGGCCTGCCTTGCTAGGTTGGGGAAGTTTTCCTGGATAATATCCTGAAGAGTATTTTCCAGCTTGGATTCATTCTCTCCGTCACATTCAGGTACACCTAATCAAATGTAGATTAGGTCTTTTCACATAGTCCCATATTTCTTGAAGACTTGGTTCATTCCTTGTTATCCTTTTTTCTCTAATCTTGCCTTCTCATTTTATTTCATTGAGTTGATGTTCAACCTCTGATATCCTTTCTTCTGCTTGGTCAATTTGGCTGTTGAAACTTGTGCATGCTTCGTGAAGTTCTTGTGTTTTCAGCTCCATCAGTTCACTTATATTCGTCTCTAAGTTCTTTATTCTCGTTAGCATTTCATCAAATCTTTTTTCAAGGTTCTTAGTTTCTTTGCATTGGGTTAGAACATGTTCTTTTAGCTCAGAGAAGTTTCTTATTACCCACCTCCTGAAGCCTGATTCTGTCAATTCATCACATTCATTCTCCATCCAGCCTTGTTCCCTTGCTGGTGAGGAGTTGTGATCCCTTGTAGGTGGAGAGGCATTCTGGTTTCGGGTGTTTTCATCCTTTTTGCAGTGGTTTCTTCCCATCTTTGTGTATTTATCCACCTGTCGTCTTTGTAGTTGTTGACTTTCAGATTGGGCCTCTAAGTGGATGTCCAGTTTGTTGATGAAGTTATTTCTTTCTTAGTTTTCCTTCTGGCAGTCAAGCCCCTCTGCTATAGGACTGCTGAGGTCCACTCCAGGCCCTGCTTGCCTGGGGATCACCTGCAGCTGCTGCAGAACAGTAAGGGTTACTGCCAGTTTCTTCTTCTGCTATCTTTGGCCCAGAAAGATACCTGCCAGGTGTCAGTCTGAGCTCTCCTTTATGAGGTGACTCTTTGGATATATGGGGATCAGGGAGCTGCTTAAGGAGACAGTCTTTCCTTTATAGGAGCTCACGTGCTGAGCTGTGAGCTCCGTTGTTCATTCAGAGCTGCTGGGCAGGTACGTTTAAGTCTGCTACAGCAGAACTCATAAACTCCCCCCAACTTTTTTTTCCCAGGTGCTCTGTCTCAGGGATTTACGGCTTTATTTATGAGTTTCTGTTGTGCTGCTGCCTTTCTTCAGGGCTGCCCTGCCCAGCCAGGAGGCAGCCTCATCACTGTCTGCCTGCAGAGGCTTTGCTGAGCAGCTGTGGACTCCACCCAGCTGCCCTGTGAACTTCCCTGCAGTCCAGTTTATATGGGTATAGTTTGAACTGCCTCTGCAATGGCAGCCCACCTCTATAATGGCGTACTCTTTCTGTATGGTGGGCTGCCTCGGCAATGGTGGGCTGCCTCAGCAATGGTGGCCTACCTCTGTAGTGGTGGACTGCCTAGGTAATGGCAGACGCCCCTCTCCCACAGAACTGGACCGTCCCAGGTTCAGCTGTGCTTGCCGTGAATCTCTATCCAGAGTGTTTCAGATTGCTGTTTTTTTGTGGGGGTGGGACCAGCCGAGCCTGATCACCTGGCTCCCTGCCTCAGAGCCCTTTTTATTTTTTTGAGTTGAACGGGCGACTCTGTGTCCCAGATGTTACAGTCACCTGTTGAAAAGGTGCCGGGATCTGTGTGATTTCCAGTGCAGCGACCCACTGTGCTGGCTGAAACAGCCGCACTGAGATTCGTCGTGCTTTTTTGCCCAGGAGTCTCCTGGACTGGCTCCCTGTTTCAGTCCCCTTTTATCAGTTGAATGGGTGACTATCGCAGGAGCTCCAATCGCCAGCTGAAATGACAATTAGGCCCATGTATTTTGTGCAGAGAACCACGGTGCCAGCCAAAACAAGCTGCCGGCCAAGACAGCAGCGCTGGCCAAAACTGCGGCACCAGCCAAAACCGCCACACCGGCCGAAACAGCCATGCTGGTGACCCGTGGGTTCCTCCACCTGGGAATCTCCTAGTCTGTGGGCAATAAAAATCCATCTGGAAATGCAGTGTCCACTCACCCTCCGCGCTTTCGCTGAGAGCTGCAATCCTGAACTGCTCCTAATTGGCCATCTTGGATCTGTCCCCTTCCTTGTTTTGTTTTTCCAAGGAGCTTCAGCAGGCACCTGGCTAATTAAGAAGGCTTGATGAGAGAGGTAGGGTTTCTGACAGGTGAGTAGCCACAAAGAGGCTGATGCTGTCTGCCTCATCAAGCAAAATTCCAAAAAGAATCTCTTCACCTTGGATTAACTGCAATTAATCTACAACATTTGTGGAGCAGCAGCTGAGAGGCATTTATAACTATAGAAAAAGGAAAAGGAAGTAATTGGCTGCTGCTCTTAATTCAGCTTGCTTTTCATGGCTTCATACCATCTTAGCAAAATGGTCTTCTGAATATTTGAGGACCTGAGCTCAAATTTATCAAATTATGGAGAAATTAAAATGAACAGTGCATTACTAGTAAAATTTAAAATTCTGGGTTTTGAATTTATTTCTCAAACAAGCAATGTGATTAGCCAAAACTTGCAGGGTGTGCATGTATTGTACACATATATGCAGATCTATAAGCATAAAACACAAAAACATATCAATTTTAAAGAAGAGCTAATCTACAGCCATCAACTAATTCATTGAAATTTCTCATTTTTTAAAATTGAAAAACATTAAAGTGTTGTGTGCTTTAAGTGTCAGGAAGTATTTTTAGAAAATTCAAGACAGGATAAAGAGCAGATATAAAACAAATTATAGAGAAAATCACATTTTGCTTCATCCTTGAAAACAAAAGCAAAACTAGAATTCAAATGAAATTCTGGTGTAATAAATTCAACCTTAACTATCTATATTAAAACTTTTAAGTAAATATAAGCAGAAAGGGAAATACTTCATCTGATAAAAAGAATACCAAAAAACCTACATCAAATAACACATTGACTAGTGAAATACCCGAATGGCATTCTGTTTATAATCAGGAAAAACATATTATCAATGACAACTCAACTACATACTGCAGACCCTTGCTGTTGAATCAAGGCAATAAAAAAGGAGATAAGAGTTTTGAGAATTGGGGAGGGAAAAGACAGATTTTGAAGATGATATAATTACATATACAAAAAAAAGTTTTGCAACCAATTTAGAAATTTACAAAAGAGTTCAGCAAGGTTCCTGAACTCAAAAATCAATACCTAAAATCAATTGCATTTATATATACAGACCAACACACCATTTAAAATAGGAAGGAAGGAAATAAGGAACTGTAAGGTACCAAGAAATAAATTTGATGAAAGATTTGTAAGGTGTGTATAGAGATAAACATAAAACATTAGTGAAGGATTTAAAAGAAAATACATATGTAAGGAGAAATACATGTTAATGTATGATGAGATTCAATATCTTTTTTTTTGAGACAGGATCTTGCTCTTTCACCTTAACTGGATTGTAGTGGCATGAACTTGGCTCACTGCAAACTCCACTCAAGTCATCCTCCCATATCGGCCTACAGAGTACCTGGGACTACAGGAACACACCACCACACCTGTCTAATTTTTTGTAGAGACAAGGTCTTGCCATGTTGCCCAGGCTGGACTTGAACTCCTGGACTCAAGCAATACACCTGGCTTTGCCTCCCAAAGTGCTAGGATTACAGGCATGAGACACTGTGCCTGGCCAAGACTCAACATCTTAACAACATAGTTTATTCTCAAATAAATCCAGCAAGTCAATGCAATTCTAGTCAAAATCTCAACAGAATTCTTTATGGAACTTAACGTTGCTTTTAAAATTTATATATTAGTTAGGAGATAATTACAGACAAGAAAACATTGAAGAACAAACTAGGTTATTCACCCTCTCACATACAAGAACTTGTTTAAAAGAAGAGTAAAATTTGGCATGCAAAATTTTCCAATAGCACGACAGAAAAAATATAAATAAGCAAATGTACTATATATATATATGCACACACACACACACAAATATAGTACATTATATATATGTTATATATAATGTATATATGTATATATAATGTAACATGTGTATATAATGTATATGTAATATATGTGTATGTTACATTATATATATACATATATACTTATATACATTATATATATATAACATACATATATATGTTATATATATAATGTACCATGGATGTTTGTATAGATATATATAAATGGATTTCTGAAATCACAAATGAGGAACGAATTGACTAATAAATACATAGTCTTAGAAAAATTTTCATGTTGTGAACATTACTACTTCTTCTAAATATCAAGTTTTTCCCTCTGCCCAAGGAAATTGAAGATTTAACTTTGAAGTCATCTTGAAATTAATCAAGCCATGTAAAATTGTAGCCAATTAGCTATGAGTGGAAGTGATGTGAAGAGTGAATGTCAGCTCTTCATTCTGTCTTCTGTGACAGCGCTAATGGAGGAGGCTGAATGTTCCAGATGGTAGAGCTGTAAGCCAGCAGAGTTAACATAGCCTAGGTCTTTGAGTTACTTGTGGAACAGGGCCCCACTCCACTATGTTAGGCACATACCATGAGTAAGAAGTAAACCTTCAAATAATTACAATATAAACAAAAATATCTTTATAGCCTCAGAGCATAAAATAATTTTGTAATTAAAACACACAAAAAATAAGTAAATTTGGAAACATCAATATTAAACACAGCTCTATAACAAAATATACTATAAATTAAGTGAACACACACACACACACACACACACACACACACACACACACACACACACACAAGTATTCTTTATTAGCTAAATAAAAAGAAATAGCAGTCCAGAAGAAATAATTGATCAAAGATATAAACAAAGAAGATAGAGCAGATAAAAGGTAAATAAAAAGAATACTCACAGCTAGTTGCAGTGGTTTACGCATGTAATCCCAACACTTTGGAAGGCGGAGGCAGGTTGAATACCTGAGTTCAGGAGTTTGAGACCAGCCTGGCCAACATGGTGAAACCCTGTCTCTACTAAAAATACAGTATTAGCCAGGCATGGTGGTGGGCACCTGTAATCCAGCTACTCAGGAGCTGAGGCAGGAGAATTGCTTGAACCTAGGAGGCAGAGGTTGCAGTGAGCTAACAAACACAAAAATCTCACTAATACAGAAGTGCAAATTGAGCAGATAATGCAATATTCTATCATATCTATCAGATCAGCTAAAATTAAGATGTATAACCTTTAGACATGTTGGTGAAGAATTCAGGCAGTTCTACCTTCAAAACCTGACATTTCATCAACACCCCTACTCCCACCAGTCTCATACAAGTGCCCATGAGCCTTCACCTAAATCTTTGCAATAGCCTTCACTCTGGCCCCCTCTACAGAATCTTCTCTCAGCAGGTAGTAGTGCCCTTTTACAAATATATGTCAGGTATTTCTTTTGTGTTTAAAATCCTTCAATGACCTCCCAGTCACTAAGAGTAAATTCTGTAGTACTACAAGGACCTACAAAGCTTTAGTTAAACTCCCCTCTCCAATTATCTCACTAGTCTCAGTTCCTACCCCTTTTCCTGACACAATGCTCCAGATTCACACACACTGCTTTCCTCATCCATATATATCTGTAGGCTTTATTAACAATAGCCACCATACTTCTCAGAGAGGCCTTTTTATCATGATTTTTAAATAAAATGGCCAACATATCCCATCTTCATAAGCAGCTTTATTTTTCTTCATAGCACTAATCACTGTCTGACGTATTACATATTGATTGCTCTCTTTTCTGCATTACTCCTCTAAATTGAAGGCCTCGTGTACAGGGACACTGTATGTTGTATTGGCTGGTGTATTTCTAAGGCCCAGGATGTATATAGCAGGTGCTCAGATAATGTCTTTTCAATATCATTTTGTTATGATATAGATAAAGGGGAAAAAATTAATTATTTCCAGCTGGGCCATCGCCTATGTGGAATTTACATGATCTCTCCATATCCGTGTGGGTTTTTTCCTCAGTTTGTCCTCCCACATCCCACAGGTGTGCATGTTAGGTTCACTGGTGTATCTAAATTGTCCCAGTCTGTCCGATTGTGGGTGTGTGTGTGAGTGCACTCTGTGATTGAGTGGTGTCCCATCCAGGATTGGTTCCAGCCTTGCGAACCCAATCTTCCTGAATAGGCTCAGGGCACTCAAAACCCTAAGCTAGAATAGCAGGGAAATAATTATCTCATGTTCTTATTCACTTTTCTGAAATGTATGTATAGCGCACATTTATTCAGTGTTTAATATTATAAGTGTATTTCGCTTTATTTTGAAGTTTGGTGATGATTTTGTGACCAGAAAATGCATTCGAAACTTAACTTTTGTTTACATCCACTACCTTATGGCAAAATTGGTTTCATTATTTGTCATTTTGCTTAAAGTTGTAGTTTCCAAAAACCTATCCACAATGTTAAGTGAGGGCTCCCTGTATCTTGGACATAATCAGTGCTTGATCAATATGTGTTTAATCAATAAAATGGTACACTTTAGTGCATGCATACACACACACACACACACACACACACACACAGAGCCTTGAAGAAAAATAAAAACCTCCAAAAAGGATCTCCAACAGGTCAGTTTTATTGAGTTATTCCTTATGCTTTAGAATCTGAGTTTGAAGGAACAACATGGGCAACAGCATTAGCCTAGGGTCAGCCCAAGGTAATTAGCCCAGTCACTGGTTCCATTAGGCTAGGGGATGAGGGATGAATTTCTAAGAAGAAAATGAAAGGCCTGAGCAAAAAAGATGAGTTACAGACAAGAGCTTCCAAATGTGAAATGAAACTATAAATAAGATCTCATGCTCTCCAGATCTTATATCCCTATGGCTGACAGAGACACCCAAATTTATACAAATAGGACCAAGTGTCCATGGTGGGAGTGAGAGAATGGTCATAGGGCCTTTGGCCTTAGAAAGGCAGCTCTTTACAGACAACCTACTTCATGTACCTGAGCCAGAACAGTTCCTGTAACCAAAGCCAAGATAAATTGCATTCAGAAACTCCTCCACAGGCTGTTTGGGAAAAAAAAATCTGACAAATACTTCTCATTTGGTGCTTGGAAAGCCACCCAATAAGGGGTCAGCTATTTTGACCGATTAGAAGTGAACAAGCATGAATCCATCCTTTGCATTAATGGACCTGATTGAGAACTGGAACAGGAATTTTCTCTACTTAAGCCAAACACTTTGCTCTTTGCAGAGTATACTTTCACTTGTATTGAAAAGTATGCCTCCTTAACCTACATATTGAGTTTTTAAATACAAAAGAAAGCTGTCATTTTTTCCTTCACAGATCTCATGGCCTTTTGTTAAATGAAAATATAATGCGAAAGAAATTCTGAATCTAGGACTTGGAGTTAAGAGTTTGAATGCTATGCAAGTGAATATACTAGCCAACACATTGCCAGTTAATGGGAAGATTTGAATCCACAGACAAAATGTACGCATTTGACAATTAGCTTGTGGTCTAGAGCTACAGTTGGGGGTACATGAAGCAGACAGTTTCAAGATGAATCAGACTGGAGATCTCCTTCCACACAAAAGCAATATGTGTACGAGAGTTCTCGGATGCTGACTTAAAGTTTTAAGGGATATAGGTAGATTCTACATTAAAGAAAAATAAATAATATATCCAGTTTGTGCTTTACTATTTTAACCTCTTCTTTTGATTCAATGTTATTCAAATTTTTTATTATCACTTTATTATCTAATGCAATAATTTTCTATTCGGATTGTGTATCAGAGTCATTTAGGCAGTCTTCTGAAATTACAGTGAGGATAGTAACCTGGAGATAATCTATCTTAGTACGTTTTGGATGGACCACAGACATATGTTCAGCTGCTATATTTGTGTTTTAATTGTATGGCCAATTTAGTGGTCAACCAAATTTGAAAACTGCTGACCTAATTTACGCAAAGCACAAAATCAATAATCTTTGCTCTCAAGTCACATCATACAGAATTATCTCTGGATGATGAGATTATGATTGGCATTTTTTTTCTTAATGTCTGTTTATATTTTCTATGATAAATGTTCCCTAAGGAACATAACCAATCTTATAACATAATAAAACATTTAACTAAAAATGAGCTTGAAATAGTTTTGTCTTACTCTGTTTTGTTTGTATACAAACCAGAGAAATTATTACCCAATAGCTGTGACTAATTGCATATGGGCATTACTGTACAATATGGTGGCTATTGGCAATTCTGGCCTCTATTTTAAGACTTTTTTTTATTGTGTCCCTTTCTTTTCAAGTGAAATCTTAGTTTATAGGAGATCTTGAAAAGGTCTAAAGGTTTAATCAATTATAATGCCATTTTAAAAGATTATCAAAATATCTCTCTTAAACCTTGTTCTTTCCCAGTGCCAAAACCAAAAATTAACTAAATAGTTAATCTTGTGGCAGTTATTAGCTACAAAAGTTGACTGCTAGAATGAAAATATCTCTCCTGGTTGGGCTAAGGACAACCCTTACTGTGACTTATTTACAAGCATTAGATTAAGTCACTTTCTCTCTGATCAGGTGAAATGTCTACAAAATCTTCATGATGCCTGCTAAGTGTTCTGACTTGAGGTTATACCTGGAAATTAAAATATTTTCAGAGCCAGAGCCAGGCAAAGAATTTGCAGAGAGCCCTCATTACCATAGCAAGTAGAATTCAAATTTACATGTAGAGTCTCCATTGTAGCATTAATGTCTAGCTCAGATTGGCAGTCCGAGAAGAGTTGAGAAATAAAACCTTTAAGAGGATCTGAAAGTGAATCTTGAGAGCCACACACATAAGTCTGCATCTGCAGCCCACAGCCCAGTGGCAATATAATTACAGCACATTTGGGAAACCCTGTTTTTGGGGCTTCCGTGGACCTTCCTGTCTATGCAGATGGGGTAACCTTGGTAAGGCAATTTCCTTTCCAATCCCTTTGATTTTCTATTCATCTTAAGTGGGTTGATTTGGCTGGCTGTATTTGACTCATTCTGGTAACAGTCATCTTAGGGGAATGATTTGTGTTTTGGAGTGAAGAGAAACAGAAGAGCAGGTGTAGAGAGAGAACTACATGCTGGGAAGACAAATACTTCTCCCTAGAGCTACTCATTACACACAATACAACTACAGTGAAGGTGAGGCTGAGGGGAGAGGGTACACACTTTTTCAGTTCATGAAACTTTTATGCTTTTTGTTTAGAAGATGGCAGGTTAGAGGCTTTCAATGCACATCAGCCACATGAAAATAACAAGACAGTGCATAAAAATAAATTTTGTGAGCTTAATTCAAGAAGGAAAATCCACCAGAATTGTGACACCCCAGATCCCAGGAAGGAGAATACCAGCAAATAGCCCCTGTGACAGCATCTGGCTGATAAAAGTGAATGAAGGCCAGTACGTAAGAGAGGCAGAGAACCAGCCTCCCTCTATGACTCACCTTTCTTTCGAGGATTCAAGCAACCCAGGTTGAGGGAGAGTGCTTTGTTTCTCCCCAGTCCTGGAGCTAACCTGGGGAGAGACTTGACTTGAAAACACTGCCATTCCTTGGCAACTGGGCAGTTTTGCTGCACAGGCAATGTCTTAGGACAGATTCAGAGCCCCTGCTCTGGAGTGGAGTATGGGCCTCCACAGCCAGAACCATGGAAAGTGACTCAGAAGCAGTTCTGTAATTGTGCTCTCCCCGTTGCAAGCCTGGGACACGAGGAGAGTTGCTACAGCTACAGTATCTCCTGGGTGGTGAGACTTGCAGCCAGGGGCAGTTTACAGACCTGCATCAGGTCTTCATGTGCCATTGCTGGATGCCTCAGGCTGCTCCCCTGAGATCTTGGTGAAGTAGGGCCCTTTCTGCTCTACCCTCAGGCAGAAATTCAGGCATTTGGAGCACCCACTTGCCTGGGCCAGCAGCCTGAACCCTCCCACTCTTCATGGTCATAGATAGAAGGAGAGCAGGCCCTATCCACTCCATGCCAAGGCTAGTCTCCAGAAATCTGGAGTACTCACTCACCTGGTTCTGCAGCCTGAGCTTCTCCACCCTTTCTGGGCATAGATCATGGTGCAGGGTGGCTCTCTCTGCTTCACACCTGGGCAGATCTCCAGGCATTAGCAGCATATGTTCACCTGGTTCTGCAGCCTAAGCCACCCCACCTTTCCAGTATAGAGGTCCTGGTGTAGGGGAGCCCTCTCCACTGTATGCCCAGGCAGATCTCCAGGCATCTGGAGTACCCACTCATCTGGATTAGGAGTATAGGCCGCCCTCCTATCTTGTTTAGACAACTTGGGATAAGTAGGTTTCACAGTTTCACGTCTACACACACCTCTGAGTGCTTAGTGGCTGCCCACTGTGTTCTCCCTGAGCACTGGTGCGGGTGCCTCCCATCAGCAGATCTGTAAGCAGACCCGACAGGTCTGGCCCTGCTCATCTTGGCCCACAATTCCCTCACCCTCAGGACTGAGCAGGGAGCTCAGATCATTGTGCAGTTCATGAATCAGTCTATTGCCAGAGGCAGCATAGAGCTTCTTCTAGAAAACGGGGATCAGGTATATACCCAGCTACATTGGCTGCAGCTGGCTCTTACCCATAAGTGCCGTCTACTAGCTTGTAGTTTGAACTGGACGGCTTAATTAAAACCTGCCAAAAGAAGGGCATAGGGCTATAGAAGCAAAGCCAAAAGACACTATCCAGCATTCTCCACACTCACACCTCCTAGGGAGGAGTGGGAAGAGAAGGGAAAGAAAGAAAAAATAATAATAGTATAGGGACAGAGAGGAAAAAAAATCCCACCTGAAAGAAAATAATTACAAAAATTTGAAGCGACAGTTTTCTAGCCCAGGATTGTTTTGGGGATTTTTATTTGTTTGTTTTTCCAGTTGTAGGTTGTGCCCATTGATGTGATGTGAAATTAATTTAGTGGTTTATAAAAAGCATTTTCAACAAAAAGCAATAAAAATACCACTAAGCATAGGTAAATATATTTCTATAAATCTTTGTGTCAGCTGTCTCTCTCTCTCTGTGTGTGTGTGTGTGTGTGTATGTGTGTGTGTGTGTGTTAAGACTGGAATTAGCTACCAACTATTAGATCTCCATGATTTTTAAGTGTGTATCTTCCGAAGCCAACAAAGTTTGGAAATTCTGGTCATTGTACCTAATGTGATTATTCCTAATAAGTTCTTTAAGTTTTAGTTGTTTGTTCTCAATTGTAAATAGATGTCTTAACCAAAAAATACTAGCACATATTGTATTTTAGTGAGCATTTTAACAATTAAAAGTTGGGTAATTTCTCCAAATATCTGAAGGTACTTGAAAATAATGTGAAGTATTGAGAAACTTGGAATTCCTAGAGCATGCATTATGATTTATCTGGTAACAAAAATGTAATCAGCTGTTCTCCATCTCCTCTGATCACATAAAGAAGAAAATTAACTTTACCTACCATATAAGACCTCACATTCAGTGTAAAATATCAGTATAAAATATTATTATTATGAAAAATGGGAGTTCCCTTCCTGGAAAGCTTTAAGGAAGGGTTGCCAAAACTTTCTAATCACTTAAGTTGATTTCATCCAAAATTTTTATGAGAACTGGATCTCAAAGGAGTCTAAAATAATCACACTCATGTTCAGCATAGCTAATGCCTGTAGAAACCTAGAAGCCTTTACTAAATTTGCAAGAGACATCTGTGGACAGTGATGCAATTACTCAGTTTGG
Organism: Cheracebus regulus; assembly: GCA_963574635.1. NCBI lineage: Eukaryota > Metazoa > Chordata > Mammalia > Primates > Pitheciidae > Cheracebus > Cheracebus regulus. The sequence goes on along the minus strand of CAUYQU010072635.1, from coordinate 57,656 downwards.
CTAATCTCTCCAAGTTTCTTGAGAATATTCTCTGATGGTGTTTTTAATCAGATTTAAGGTGTATTACTTATATGGCTGTTACCTTTGTGAGAAAAGAAAAAAACACCTAAATTTAAATAAAACGTGTCATTCTCTACATTCTCTGTGCAGATACAATGTTAAAAGTTTAACTTGAAATATTAAGAGTTTAATAATTTCTTGTTTTGCTATTTTAAAAAGGGTATTTTTTGACATTCTTTTTAAAAAATAAAAATCATTGAGTTTTTATTTATGTAATTATAAAACAGTGCTTGTACCTAAGTCAGCAGAGAAAAAGTGTGGGTCAGTAATACTCACTATTTGAAAGAATTTTTAGAATCACTTAAATTTGAGGTAAATGCCATAGCTGTAAACCTCTTTTGATCATATTTTTTAAAATTTTCATTCACTTTATAGAATAATTTTCAGTTTTGTATAATTATAAGTGCATTTATAAATTAGAAATCTGTAAAACAATAAGACTTTCAATTCTCCAGTATAACAGAAAGATATTGGACATATCAATTATATAATAGAACTAGATTTTTGAATGAGAACATGATCATTAATGATGTTTTAGAAACAATCTTAAACATATGATTTATAAATGACATCAAGGTAAAAATAGCTAATAATAATTTAGAAAACACTAGATAAGGATGTAAAACAAAATGGAATTCTTAATTTATCATGTTAATGAATGTACTTACTCTTTCACTTATCTTTCCATGAGAAGAGATTACATAATCTTCATGCCAACTCAGGGGAAAGCAAATGATTGAATAGCAGATTGATTTTCTTTACTGATTTGCATGTGTTTTTAAGTTTTTATAGGGGCATAAAGTATTTTGTTGCCATATTAGTCCATTCTCACCCTGCTATAAAGAAATACCTGAGACTGGGCAATTTATAAAGAAAAGAGGTTTAATTTCTTCATGGTTCTCAGGCTGCACAGGAAGTATAGTGGCTTCTGGGGAAGCCTCAGGAAACTTTCAATCCTGGAAGAAGGCAAAGGGGAAGCAAGTGTGTCTTACATGGCCAGAGAAGGAGGAAGAGAGAGAAGGGCAAGGTGTTATACACTTTTAAAAAACCAGATCTTCCAAGCAGTTGCTCCTTATAACAAGAGCAGCACTGAGGGGGAGAATCCTCCCTCATGATCCAATAACCTCCCACCAGGCCCCACCTCCAGTTGGGGATTACAATTCAACATGAGATTTGGGGGGACACAGATCCAAATCATGTTATTCTATCCCTGGTCCTCTCAAAATCTCATGGCCTCCTCACATTGCAACTCACAATCATGCCTTCCAACTGTCCCCTGAAGCTTTAACTCATTTTAACATTAACTCAAAAGTCCAAAGTACAAAGTCTCATCTGAGATATGGCTAGTCCCTTCCAGCTATGAGCCCATAAAATCAAAAACAAGTTAGTTACTTCCAAGAGACAATGGAGGTATAGCCATTGAGTAAATACCCCCATTCCACAATGAGTAGATCAGCTAAAAGGAAGTGACTACAGGCCCCATGCATGTTCAAATCCCATCAAGGAAATCATTAAATATTAAAGCTCCAACATAATCTCCTTTGACTCCATATCTCACATCTAGAATACACTGATGTAAAGGGTAGGCTCCTGAGGTCTTGAGCAGCTCCACCTCTGTGATTTTGCAGCGTTCAATCCCACAGCTACTGGTGTTGAGTGCCTGTATCTCTTTCAGGCACATGGTGCAAGCTGTCAGTGGCTCTACTATTCTGGTTTCTGAAGGGTGCTGACCCTCTTCTCATAGCTCCACTAAGTAGTGCCTTGGTGAGAACTCTATGTGGGGGCTCCAACCCCACATTTTCCCTCCTCATTGCCCTAGTAAAAGTTCCCCATGAGGGCTCCATCCCTGCAGCTGGCTTCTGCCTGGATATCCATACATTTTCATATATCCTCTGAAATCTAGGCAGGGGCTCCCAAGCCTCAACTCTTGCCTCTGTGCACCAGTAGACTTAACACCATGTGGAAGCTGCCAAGGTTTATAGCTTTTACCTTCTGAAGCAGTGGCCCTTTTAGCCACAGTTGGACCTGAAGCAGGAGCAGTGTCCCAAGGCAGTGTAGGACAGTGGAGCCCTAGGCTTGGCCTATGAAAGCATTCTTCCCTTATAGGTCTCAAGCCAGTGATGAAAGAGGCTGTTGAAGAGGTCTCTGAAGTGCCTCTTATGCCTATTTCTCATTATCTGGTTATTAGCAATTGACTGATCTTTGCTTATGCAAACTTCTACAGCCTGCTTGAATTCTTCTCCTGAAAATTGACTTTTCTTTTCTGTAACATGGCCAGGCTGCAAATTTCCAAACTTTTACACTCCGCTTCCCTTTTAAATATAAGTTTCAGTTTCAGATTATTATTGTGTTCATGCATATGAGCTTGGGCTTTTAGAAACAGCCAGGCCACATATTAACAAGAGATGTGAGTTGGACCACAGATCCAAACCATATCAGTTGCGCTTGTTGTTTGTTTGTTCTTAATACCTTTTAAATGGCAAAGAGATAAGAGGAGACAGAAGAGATGGTGTTAGAAATTTGGTATTTCAGTAGTGGATCATCTATTCCAAGAATTTTACCCTTCCCCTAAGATACATAACATAGATGCATGATTTAATATGAGAGACAAAGGTACACAAGGCCATATTTAATTTCTGTCTCATTAATTCTAAACTTCAATACTTTTTTTCCCTTTTAGTCAAGAGAGCTTATCTAAATGCTAAAGAAAATGCAATTAAAATTATTAAAATGTGATCCTTTAATTCACTCTATTAAAAATATGTATTTCTCAAACTTTACTATTTTAACTTTTATTTGTAATAAATTACTTGGGATGCCTCACAACCAATCCCAACACATCACAGTGTTACTAATCGTATTCAACACATTTTAGCAAAGTTCCTTGTGCAGTTGTATTGGGGGGTCACTTTAAGACACCTCTCCATTGCTCACATCAAAACTGAAATTTTGCCCTGTGAATGCAGTTTAAGTAATTTTATGCAAGGATGGCTGAAGGCTGAAACTTCCTTAAGCTATTCTGTTCATAACTCTGGCTTCGAAGGCTGATAAAGTGATTCATTCAGGCTGCTGTACAAACTGAATAACTGCTCACTGTGCCAGGATAAGGATGAGACACAATAGCCTGTGTCAGGGCATATATCTTAGGCAGGAGAGAAAGAACATCAGCGCTTTGATATTGCCATTATGAGACTTAGATTTATTCTTAACCCCTCCTTGGATAGAAAGACTAATGGTAAATTTATAAAGAAAGCTGCAAACATTCTTGAAGTGAGTAATTTCTCTGCATTTCAAACTAGAGTTTTATATAGGTCTCAAAGCTAGCCAAGATAAAATGTCAAAAATACGAACATGAAGAATTTGTATGTGCAAATAAGTGATGTCACTAGCCTATAAAGATGTCATTCTACTTAAGATGACCTTCCAACCAGATGATTTTCCTGACCCGGATTTTTCACTTTAATAGTGCCATTTTCTTCCTACCTGTCTAAATGCTGATTTGGTTTTCATTTATATGCATTGGAAAATAAATCTGAAAACAATATTTCCCACTTTTTAGATACCATCAATAAAGTTATAAAAAACACATGTTTCTGTGAGTAAAAAGCTTCTATTAACTCTTCTTAGAATAAAACTGGAGCATCACACAAGGCAGCATCCATATGAAACTTTAAAAGGGGCACAAATTCTTGCCAAGTAATGAGTTCTGGAATTTGAATAGCAGGACTGAACTAACGCTAGTTACTCTACTTAAGGCACCTTGAAGAGGAACATATTCTTAGAGAGTGCTTAGAGTCCAGCCAAAGACATTGAAATCAGCCTGCTGGACAACTGCAAGGATACTGATATAACAAATATAAGGGCCAGGAGCCAAACAGAAAGTAAAAACATGAGACAAATAGGGTTTGGGGTCAAGGAAAAAGGGTTGTGGGCAATTTTAATAAATTCTAATGAATGATTTTAATGAATAATAAAAAAAACTGAGTTCAGAAAATGAATAAACTGAATAAACCTGGCTTAAAAGTATAAGGATATCAGGCAAAAATTCTAAAGATATTATTAATATTTTTCTTAGGATAGACACTGACTTTATACAAATATAACATATGTGATTTAAGGGCCAATGAAAAGACAGTGTAAAATATCATAGATTCATCATGTGACTTTAAATTACTATAATTTTTAATGAGTTTATAATTAGCTTTACTCACAGTTTATAATTGCTCAAAATAATCGCCTATCTATCCATATTCTTTTTCCCTTATATTCCTTGTTCTTCAAATTTACAAAGACTATTTTCTATTCTCCTCAAGGAAAATACTGGAATATCTTATTTCTTTATGTGACAAGATGAATTCTAGCCGAGTTTTAATAAACGTTGAGTGGGTAAAGTGAGAAGGAACAAATTCCTTATTTTCATAATGAAAAAGATATAATTGGATAATTTTGCCTCTGAACTTTTAGGATAAAGAAGGACAAAAGGGAAAAAGTACTGCCTAAAGAAAGACTTTTGTTTTTAAAATCAATGCTTGTTTACTGCAATATGAAAAATTATAAATAAGAAAGAACAGCCAGAAATTGTAGTTTATCAGACAGGTTCAAAACAAAGGCTCAAAAATAAGACCTCTAGTAAATGGCATAATTGGTGTTTGAAAACCATGTAAGGCTTTCTTTCTTTTATAGAGTGAATAGTGAAGTATGGAGGTTTGTTTGAACTTGTCTTGTTCAATTTTTGTATTTAATTATGTATGCATGTGGTGTTTTGGTTTGTTTTGTTTCAGGATATGAAAGGGGATGTTTCTGATAACTTTATTCCATGGTTATGAAAGTCTTTAGATTTATTGATTATGGGACTAGTTATGATTATTTATATTTTCTATAAATTTTCATATATTCTTAAAAATCATCTATGGTCAGACCTATAATCCCCTCACTTTGGGAGACCAAGGCAGGGGAACGGCTTGAGCTCAGGAGTTCAAGACTAGCCTGGAAAACAGCAAGACCTCTTTACTAATAAAAAAGAAAAAAAATTAAATTAGCTGGATGTGGTGATGTGTGCCTGTGGTCCCTGCTACTCTGGAAGCTGAAGTGGGAGGATCATTTTAACCCTGGGAGGTCGAGGCTGCAATGAGCAGAGATCATGCCACTTGCACTTCAGCCTGGGTGACAGAGCAAGAAATAGTCTCAAAAAAAAAAATTCATCTACTATATCCAGTCTTCCAAAGTTATTCATATGTTGTCTTTAATTATCTTGGTATCTATACTTATGTCCTTCTTTTCCTTTTAGACTTTATACTTTCTCTATTTTTATACACTTTTTATACACTCCTTTTATATGTATACACATATGGTTCATTAAAACTATTAGCTCTTTTTTTTCTTTTTGAGATGGAGTCTTGCTCTGTTGCCCAGGTTGGAGTGCAGTGGCACCATCTTGGCTCACTGCAACCTTCACCTCCCAGGTTTAAACAATTCTCCTGCCTCAGCCTCCCAAGTAGCTGGGATTACAGGCACCAGCCACCACTCCTGGCTAATTTTTGTATTTTTGTAGAAACGGAGTTTCACCTTGTTGGCCAGGCTTGTCTCGAACTCCTGACCCCAAGTGATCCTCCTGCCGTGGCCATCCAAAACACTGGATTACAGGCATGAGCCACTGTGCCCAGTCAATACTATTAGCTCTTATATTTATATATCATTTTTTCTGTCTTTTTTTTTTTTTTTGAGATGAGGTCTCACTCTGTCGCCCAGGCTAGAGTGCAGTGGCTCAATCTGGGCTCACTGCAACCTCTGCCTCCCCAGCTCAAGTGATTCTCCTACCTCCTAGCTAATTTTTGTATTCTTAGTAGAGATGGAGTTTCACCATGTTGGCCAGTCTGGTCTCTAATTCCTGACCTCAGGTGATCCACCGCCTCAGCCTCCCTCAGTGCTGGGATTACAGGCATGAATCACCATGCGGGGCCCTGTCCTCTAAATTATCAATATTTTTGATGTAGTAATCCAAGCTTGCTGGACCACTGGAGAGCTGGAGATGAACTGCTGGTTAGGGACATCTGCGCACTGATTACTTCCCTAACTCTTACCCCATAAAAATAAGATCTGGGTGTGCTAAGTATAATGCAAGAATCAGGAGAGCTCAATATTTGTAAACAGATCATCAAAGAGAAGCACTTACATTGATAGTATAAGAATACTGATGTAAAGAGCCTGAGTATAAAAAAATAAATTTCACAGTTTTTTCTTAACACATTTAGCGTCCTACACGTACAGACGGTATTTTCAACAGCCCCATGCCTTTTAGGGAAACCAAGGACAGAGGAAAAACAAATAGACAAAGATAAGCTACACCTGTATGCATTCTCCATGACCAGTTCCAGCCTTAAGTACATATCATACATATGTCAATTTATGAAAATATATGAAATGGGTGTGGTCTCTTAAAATCAATTTATAAGCAAACTGAAAACTTTAGTTCTTTTCCCAATGTTTGTAAAGTATTTTTTAATTCTTTTTTTGTTCTTCCTAGTTTAAAATAATGTGTTTGAAACTTTGAGACGTTTTTTCCATGTACAGCTTTAGCTGTGGCATTTGGACTTTGATTGTGAGATACTTTAATTACTTTTATTTCCAGATTGTCTTATGTTTTCATGGCCAATGAGAATTAGAGTATCAGCAGATTACAGATAGATAGATAGATAGATAGATAGATAGATAGATAGATAGATAGATAGACAGATAACTAGATAGATGATAGTTTTGGATTTTTAAAGTTAGTTATTTTTATTATTATTTTCTAATTGTATTACAGTTTTGTCAGAAAATAATCCAAAATGTTATCTTAACCTCTTGAGGAGCAGACTACTCCTCTGACTACAGGCATTTTAGCACAGTTACAGAAGAAAAAGCAGAGGTCAAGTTCACCATTTATGACTGTTCAAAAACAAGCTAAGTTATGTTCTTCTTCATGATCTAAAACTCCCATTTCTCCCTTTCTGGGGAAGGAAAAGAAGGCAAAACACCATGCAGTATGTAGATCTCCAAGTGAAGCTCTAAGAGAAAAACATTAAATAGGACTTGGATAGATGGGAGGAGTTAAGTACCTTACTGGGCAAATGTTAAACAAAATAAAGCTGGGATGGTTATATTAATATCAGACATGGCCCAAATCAAGAGAAAAATGGCAAAGCAGATAATAACACCATTTAGTTAATATTACAAAATCAGATAAATCATATTCTACAATATAGCATCAATAAAAGCATACATCTTAGGCCACACAAAGAAAAGCAAAATATTATAGATTACTCAATTTTTTATAGATCTAGTGGATAAAAAATTAAGTAAATATGTAGAGTATATATCTGTTAACCCAGTGGCTTGTCATGACATACAGGAACCTCCTCCTAATGCCTTACACATATGCCCATCTCACATCATCCTTAACCTCTACATGAAATCATACACATGTCCAACACTCCAAGTTTCTTAAATAATGTGTCATTGCTTCCAACTTGCTCTCCCACCATACTGCCTTGGGGTATGCTTTTTCTTCTCTTTGGAGTGCATTTACCATATCCCTCTTCCACTTAAGCTAATTCCACTGTTAAGATTATGCCAGTATATGGAAGGTAGTACCTTGGGATAAGTAGAAGCATAGGTTATGGGGTCAGACCTCGTTAAGATCTCACTTATTGCAAGATATTGGAAATGCTATTTAACCTATAGTGTCTTAGTGTCCATGTTTGTAAACTAAGAATAGTAACAACTTAACTCATTGGCCTATGCTGAGAATTAAATGAGAATTTTCTATACTGGAAAAACATGCAAACAAGTCATTAAAAATATTAGACTATTAAAGTATGTTTTTAAGGCAGTATAAAATATATTAGAAATTTTCATCTAATCTGTTAAATTCTCTACACATATATGTGCACACAAAATGCAAATATTTTAAATTTCACTAATACACAAAATCTGCAATCATTCCCTGACCAACAGTCAGACAAGGTCAATAACTTATTATATTTAATCTTAAATTATTTCTAGTAGACTGTGCCTACAATGATCAAAAGTATTAGAGTGGCCTGTAGAAGAATAATTTCTTATAAATAAGTAAATAAATACTTTTAAATACATACAAGGTAAACACATTTCTCTCTTCTTCATATTGAAACCTAAATTGGCAATTCAAAGAAGTTAATAAACCCATTATTTTGGGAAATGAACTTAATCTATTCAAACTTGAGACTTATAATACTCCAGATAATATGCAAGACCTCAAATAAAAGCCAATAAAATAAACTGCATGTCAAGTCTATATTCAAAAGTCTTCATTCACATGTCTCTAAAGGTGGAATTATAATGTTTATATGGTTAATCTTCTTCTATAACATTAGATAAAGCCCTCCTTTGAGGCATCCAGGTGATCCTAAGTTTCAACATCTTCAGACACCCAACTCATACAACGTAGAGTCCAAATTTTCATTCTGCCCTTATTTCCAGACGTAACAGGCAAAATGATGATTTACTTATGAATTTATTACACTTAAACAATTTGGGGACAATGATAAATTTCATTAAGCTTAACATTTTCGATGTTTTCTAATTATACAAAAATATATATGCTCATTAAAGAAACTTTTAGTATATAGAAATATTTAAGAAAAAATAAATACAACCTATTCTCCTGATATTCAAGACAGCTCCTATTAATATTTTGCCACATTTATTTACTAACTTGCTTGCTTATTTTTGTGTGTATGGTGTGTTCACTGACTGAATAACTGATTGTTTTCAATGTCAAAAACTATATTCATTTTGCAGCTTTCCATATAAACAAATTGCCTTTCTGAAAAATTTCTACAAATTTATAATCTTGCCAACAGGTTTAAGAACATTTGTTTCTCTACAACTTTGCCAACACTGCATAATATTATTAAATATTAGTAGTTCTTTTAACATCTTAATATGTAATTAAAAGATAAAGTTAATGATGTAAAATTAATCTTTGATTCATTGGCTGTTTGTGTTTCTTTAGTTAATATATTTTAACAATCTTTGCTATTTTTCTACTGAAAGAAAAACATTTTATTATTAAATTATAACAGTCTTTATGTATTTTGAATAATAATCTTTGGCCATTTGTTGAAAATGTTTATTCTATCTTGATGTTTTCAATTTATAGATTAAAATTTTTAGGCAGAAATATATGTGAATGTGTGCATGCATAACTTCTATTGCTTTTAGTCCTAGAATCTCCTTCTCCCAGAAACAGAACACTACTCACATGTATTTTTTCCAGACCATATCTGATCATTTGTATTTTCCCCTTAAATTTGTAATAAAGTTATGATATATGAAAGAGTTGAAATGGGGAGAAGGTTTCCACTTCCCTTTCAACTCTTCAACACATCAGAAATTTATTTTAGTGTTTATTATTGACCCATCACTATTTATTGAAAACAACATTTCTTTCTGAGAAATGAGATGATCACTAATAACACAATCTAAACTAAGTCCCCACAACTTACTGTTTTTCTGTATCAGATAGAGTCTGTCTTCAATGTGGTAATAAATTTTCTGAGTCACTATCATAGCTGTGAATTATTTTATTAGTCTGTCTTTTAATTTGTTTTTTGTTGTCTTACTCTTATAGAATGTGTGCTCCATTCGGAAAGGATAATACAGTCTCCTGAAAAGATCTATATCAACCATCTAGTGGAGTGCCTGGCAGATAAAAAGGACTTCTTATGTACTTATTGTCTTAATCATTAGTAAGAAATCATTAAAACATACAATAAATTATAATCAATTATATTCAAAAAATGAAAAGTAATTCCAATGAATTTTTAGTAAATCCAACCTGTCCAGCCAATAAAAATGTCATACTTGAAAGATATGCAATTATATGAAAAATGTATAACTTAGTGAATGGAAAAGTAAGTTATAAAACTACATGTATAAAAATACAATAAGCTTTCATTTTTATTAAAGAACAATATAACCCAGAAAGCTATGCATTGAAATAATGTTATTTATGTCTAGAAGGTAGAATAATAAATTATTCTATTTATAGTTTCCTTGATGCTCTCCAATTCTGAATGCTCAAAGAAAATACATATCACTATAGTAAATTTTTATTTTTAATAAAAATGTAAGTTAAATTTTGATCTGGCAGAAATATCTCTGCCAAATTGAAAAAATTTATATTTTTAGTCAAAGATGATAATAAACTATATATAAAAAATATATATATTTTTAGTCAAAGATACTTACTTGAAAGGAGTTTTCAAGTTTTGTCATTTTAGAAAGCAACCTAACAGTCTTCTAGTCAATAAATGATCATCTGGGAAAATAATTATTTAATCTTTATCAGATTCTCTAGCTCTGAGCACATATATGTTTTTATTTTCACTCATTCATTTTATCCAATGACAGTTTTCATGATAAAATAACTTCAACATGCAATAAAGAAGATAATCTCTTCTTTGTCATATACTGCATCTACCCACTTACTTTTTTCTCTTATACTTCAGGAGGCTGGATGCTCTTAACTTACGTAGTTCAGTTTTTTCAATCTCTGCTTGTCTAATCCTTTGCAATGTGTTAAAATATTGGCAATATAACAATTTATTTCAATAATAAAATCACAGAATATTATAGCCAGAAGGAATCTTAGGACTCCTGTTAGCCACCCCCTCATTTTGTATAGGAGAACACTGAGGACCAGTAAGCAGAATGCTGGTCAAACTCTGCCATGCTAGTTAATGTTTCCTTCACAAACACTAGTACCTACTGCAGGGGAAAAAAAAAATCCACACATTAGAAAAGCCTTTCAAATACTATGATTTTTTTTAAGGATGATTTTGGCAATGTCACTTTTATATGGTGTCCCTGCAGTACAGGAAAAGATGCTACCACCATTCAGGAACTGAAGGATAAAGGACCTCTCTAATGCAGTGGACTCTGTGATATTCAGCGGTTGATCTAATCACAGCAACCCCAGGCAGCTAGGTAGCACCTTGGAGTTAATGTGATGCTTTCCAAGCCTCTAACTCATTCATTCATGTTCATTGAGCCCCTTTCCTGGGTAAATTTCATTAAATACTTATGAGAAATGAAATAAGGAAAAGTATAACTTGTCTATAAAATAATAATTAAATTTCACTTAAAGAGTGAAGCATGCATCTTTGATTCCACTAGCAAGACACTGGGACAAAATGGGATACATAGTCTATGTTAAAACAAAATACCGCCAACAACAAACCTAAGCATAAATCCAGAAAAGTAAAGCGATAGGACAGCAGATGTCCTGCATGCTAAGTGAAAAACTCCACTGAAGATTTGCATTTTATCTTTGCATCTAGCCCTTTGTCAAAAAGAGCAGCTACTTCATTGATGGGCAGGCTATTAAATACTACCATCCATTGTCTCCATTAAAATGTAATTAGTCTCTGTTTGAAAGAAACATTTAAGATTGTGTGACTTGGGAGGAGGAAGAAGAATATAAGTAATCCCATTTTTACATTCAACCAAATATGAAGACAACAGAAGAAAACCTGCAAGGAATAGCAAAGAAATTATTTTCACAGTATATAAACATCATCACTTACTGCTAGTCTGTCACAATATTTCTTTAAAAATTTTTGATTTCAGTACTTTAGATTTCAGTCCTTGGATGACAACCTGTAAAACACCAACATGAACTAACATGGAAGGATCACGCAACCCTGAATACTACAAGATGAAGTTGATCGGGTTTAGCTTCATATATTTACAGTTAAAATAGAACATATAAGAAAATCTTTTCAGAGACAAAGGAACTAACTTTATAGAGGCACATTCAGAAATATGATAAAATAAATGACTGATAGATGTAACCTTCTACAATTAATTTTCCGGATTACTAGAAATAATATGAAAAACAGCTCTGGTATCTTATCATTTATTCATCAAACATTTGCATGCAATATATGAGAAGCTGGGGCAGGGGTGTAGAAAAAATGAACAAAGCAAAAATATTCTCACTTTCATGGAACTTACATTCTAGACCAGGGGTTGGGGAGGAGAGCAGATGATACATAGTAAATAGTGACAAGTAAAGATGAGGCCCCTATCTTGTGGGGCTCATAATCAAGTTGGGAGAAAAATTTATAAAAATAAATAGCCACATAAAGATTAGAAGAAGCAAAGAAAGCACTGTACATAGGGATAGTAAATCTTTGGTTGTTTATTACCCGGTCTTCATTTGAAGAGTTGTGCTTTATATAAAGACCAGTCCAAAGCCAAGAATTACATTGTATTGATGATACCATTTATAAATGAGAGCCTGTAGAGAAAATAAGAAAGTATGTCAAAGCCCTAGGAAGTTAGGGTACTCTAGAAATTTCCCTAGCCATAATTAAGGGTAAAAAAATAATCTGTTTATGAGGAAACATATGTATATGTAGAAAATACAACAGAAACAAAAAAGTCTTGCTCTCTGTGCTTTAGGAAATGGTTCTAAAAATGTTGCCCTAACAGATCAACCTTATCCCTTACCTGATCAATTGTTGCTCTCCTGTGTTCTTCCTTGGAATTAGTCCCAATAGACAGAAAAGAGGAGCCTGCAACCAGCACCAGCTTCCCTAATCATGAAATTTCCCCCACTCCATTTTTTCCCAATTACATCACTTGGTCAGTAAATATTCCCTTTGTAGCCCAAAAGTCTGAATGAGTGTTTTTCCTGGAGTTTTAGGGTTTGAAAGCCTGGATTCGTATTCAAATATGTTATGTGGGATGCATTATCCCTTGATCACTATGGATCACTGTGATCACTATGGATAGTGATCAAGGGATAATGCAACCCACATAACATATCACTATCCATATGCTCTGTGATGGTCACATGATCACTATACATAATTTCTGTGATGATGTAACTAAGGATAGCAATTCCCTACCATGTTATGCAAATTGTCAGTGATCCTGAGTACTTGACTCAGAGGTTATTCAGGAAGGCTGGCAGAAAGCAAGAGTATCTCCCACTTTTATGTGATTTATAGCCTGGCCTTCATGTAACACTTTCTGCTTTGAAATACCCTTAAAAGTCACTGATGTAAGCATAAAACATTCATGGAGGAAGCACACAACATACCTTCAGTAGCATGGCAGACCGTTTATGTTTAAAAGTTATTTTTTTAAAGCCATTTTCTGGCACTCTCTCCTAGCACAAAGTCCCTCTAAAACACCTTTAAACAAAGGTATATTTAGAAGTCATTGATTTTTACTAAATACTAAGCTTCTTAGGTTGGATTTGTTTCCTGTATTTGATATCTGTAAGACTACATTTCTCTGTTGCATGACTTCTTTTTGTTGCCTATAGTGGTAGTAATTTTGTTGTGATGGTCATACAACTGATCTCCTTAAGGACAATACCAGGTATCAACAATCTATAGGTTTGAAGAGAAAAAAGCAAAGATAGTAACAATGTACTACCATTCAAGGACACTCATCATCTCACTGGAATTTGAGAAATGATTCAGAAGCACTCATCAATAAGTCACTTCCAGGTAAAATGGAAAATTAAAAAAAAAAAATTTTAGCCATAGATGAACATTTTTCTACTTTCTGCCACCCTTGACCATTTCTTTTGTGTCAACCTGTGATAAATTCCTGTTTTCTTATTTCTCTCTCTCTCTCTTTTTTTTTTTTTTTTTTTTTGAGATGGAGTTTTGCTCTGTCACCAGGCTAGAGTGCAGTGGTGCGATCTTGGCTCACTGCAACCTCCGCCTCCCGAGTTCAAGCAATTCTCCTGTCTCAGCCTCCCAAGTAGCTGGGACTACAGGCACGCAACACCATGCCCCACTAATTTTTTGTATTTTTAGTAGAGACAGGGTTTCACCATGTTAGCCAAGATCATCTCCATCTCCTGACCTTGTGATTTGCCCTCCTCAGCCTCCCAGAGTGCTGGGATTACAGGTGTGAGCCACCATGTCTGGCCTATTTCTCCTTTCTTGTACCCTTCCTTGATGTCTTCTGCCTCTCTTCTTCCTTCAGCTTTTTGTCTACTTTTCTACTTAACATATTAGTCATATACATGCATAAAAGTCATAGGCATCACAGTCAGCAGAACATGGATTCAAATTGTGCAACATCATTTCACAGCTGTGTGTTCATGAGGAACTCACTTCTTTGATTTTGTATCTGATTTTCTATTAATAAAATAAAAATATGAATACCTATACTATAGGTTGTTGTGGAAATTAAATGGTTATAATACTTTTAAGTATCTATTATAATACTTGTGCTATCATAAGTTTTCAACATATTTACCATTTGTTATTATTACTTTCATCCCTAGGCTAACTCCTTGTGTTTTCCAAATATTATCCTTTCTTCCCTACACTGTATTCTTTGATAATCCTGTTTCATACAACTTTGTGTTCTCCAGATATGATGATGCTGACAAAGAGAACAAAAACAGAAAAATGAGATGAAATAGGAGAAGGAGGAAAAAAGGAGGAAGAGGACATAAAAGAAGGCAGTGAGTGTGGTAACTATAAAGGAGATGTCTTGCATTCATTTTGTTATCACTATGTATATTCATTTTCACATTTTATACTCAAAATTTATAGAGGTTGTTTATATTATTCAACCCCTTTCTGTGTTGATAAATGAGAGGTTAACATGAAGAAGTTTACATAGCTAGTGTGTCAGTTTGGGTTATTGAATAAGCAAATACCAAGATGGAATTAGATGTTCAAGAGATTTATTGGTGGGAAATGCCTCTGAAGGACAGAGGAGAAATGAACAGGACTGAGTAGAGAGATTCTTCAAAGCAGTATGTAGGAATGGCAACTGCAAGCATGAATGGAGATTGAGTTGCAAGAATCACAGGGTACTTGTGGACATATACATTCTGGGAAAAGTCTTATCCAGGTTGATAGGGTGTCCCTGAGCCAAAACCATCTAGGAGACTAGTGCAGTGTCAAGCAGGAATGGACAGGCACCAGTGTCCCGGCCATGCTTACTCATTAACTGGAAGCAGATTAGGATAAGCATAACATCTGCTAGTTCTCACGAAGGAAATCCAAGTTGGTGATCTCATGGACACCACAGCTCATAACAGTGCCAGAATTTCCATCTAGAATATATGGACTAAACCCTATACTACCTTTCCTATGAAAGACTTAGCTTCATCATGTGAATCAAAGACATAATCAGTGGCAAAATTCATCTCACTTTTAGAGAGAAGAGATTGTTTTCTAAAAAATGGAGATGAAGATGCTCAAAGTTTGAGAAATAAACTATGTTATAACAGTAATTAAGGTGCCTGATTGAGCTTTTTTCTGAATCCAGGAAAAGCTCTAGACTTTCAGTGATTAATGGGCTCAACGATTGTATTATCCAGTGGAGGAATTTAGAAAGCATCTGGTTTCTCTCTGTCTCCTTCTCTTACCACTTTCTTTATTGTAAAACTTAAGGAATGTTGCTATAAATTGGTTGGGTTACTATACAACTATACCAAGAGGTGGATCTTTAAAAAGGATAAGGTTAAAGAAGAGAGAAGAGCATGGTTTCTTTAAATGTACTTTCCTACTAGAAGCTAAATCAATGCAAACAACTATGGGATTTTTCTTAAGAAGTCCTTCTTATTTTTGAAAAATCAGAATATTCAAATATAACCTAATGTACAAGGTTATGGTTATGAAAACTTAGATTTGATGAAGACCAAAAAAGAACTAACCAATATTCAGATTGATTGGAAATGGAAAAACAAAATGAGTATTTAGTACAAAGCAAGTGAGAAACTCCTCTGCTGGAAAAAAATAATATATTTCAGTAATTCCAGAAAATTTATTATCAAGAAAGGCTTAAAATCCTGGTGGAATGTAAAATTTCAGATACTGTAATAAATTTTTTTATGAAACAGCTCTAGCTACCATGTAGATCACATGGCTACAAGAAAAAGCTAAAGTGGTGCTATGGTTTGAATGTCTCCCAAGTTTCATGTTTCAAAACTTAACTTCCAATGTGACATTACTGAAAGGTGGGGTCTTTAAGAAGTAATTGGACCATGAAGGCTCTGTACTCATGAATGAATTAATCCATATGTGAATTAGTAGATCAATAAGTTAAAAGATTAATGGGTTATGGGAGTAGAACTAGTGGCTTTATGAGAAAAGGAAGAGAGACCTGTGCAAGCATGTAAGCATATATGGATGCTCAGCACCGTTGCTATGTGATGCCCTGTGCTGCTTTAGGACTCTGTAGAGCATGCTTAGCAGCAAAAGGGCTCTCACCAGATGCAGCCCCTTGATCTTAGACGTACCAGCCTCCATACTGTAAGAAATAAATTTCTTTCCTTTATATATTACTCAGTTTTAGATATTCTGTTATAAACAACATAAAATGACCTAAGACCAGTGGTGTTCCTAAAATGGGTCACCACCTAATTCAACAGTGAAGTGTCAGGAATATAGGGGGACAAAAAAGAGAAGTCAAGAATAGAGGTTTTACATGTACACAAAGAAGAGTAAAGTGAAGACAGAGCCCTCAGGAAAATGTAATGATTAGTGAGGTCACTGTAGCTGACTTTACAATTTATCAAAAATACAGTGTGTTTTATTTGCCCGTTACAGAAAGGATATTAGACATAGATTCCCTCCTTCTAGTATATGAGAGTAATTTTGTTGCAATAAAACTCATCATGAGAAATTAATCCTAAATAACTTTAAGGTCACACTTAAAGTTATTTCCGAAGGTCCTACACTTCGGAAAACTGGCATAGATTGATTCAAACCTTAAAATGGCTGATTTGTTCTTTTTCTTTTGGTCTACCTTATTTCCTTTATATTTAATTTTCTCACAGATGAATCTCTATTATGGTTTATGGTTCATAGCAACATTGTTGTTCAGGATAAAAATGCTTGTCATATTATGAGACTAATTTTGTTTTGTAGAGCAAACACTATTCCATTCAAAAGTTGGTACGGAGATTGGTGATTGCCACAGTGGAAGTAGTGGGTGTAGTAGGTGCTGCAAGACTTATGCATCCTATTTAACTCCTCTGATAAAATGTAATACATAAGACAGTTAGAATTGAATGAATCCAATTTCAGAGGTGTTTAATGTGCTAAAGAAAAAATTTTAACTCCATGGGAATGCATCTCAGGCTACAGTTACTGAAGAGAATAAAATATCCAAATACAAGTGCTGCCTGGGACTTTGCAAACTATAACAAAAAAATATATACAGGAAAAGAGAGCAGGTTTTGTTCTTACTTTGAGATTTTTATTTATCTGTGCTAACAAAGGGATAGGATATTCTTTACATTATGGATTTAATTTCTGTGAGGAAATAGGTATTACCTTACTAAAGCTCCAAAAAGCTGGATATAGGTTGAAATAATATATACAATATCATTCCATGAGCCTTCTGAACTGGCAACTTAAAGCTTCCAAGTCTGAATTTCCCCAGATTTAATATTGGAATAATAAAACACAGAGTTGGTCTTTTGAAAAGATAAATAAAATCAACACACCTTTAGCTAGATTAACCGAGGGAAAAAAGAGAGAATAAATAAATAAAAGCAGAGATGAAATTGGAGACATTACAACTGATACCACAGGAAAACAACGGATCACAATAAATTATTATGAACAAGTATACACCAACAAGTTTGATGATGTAGAAGAAATGAATACATTTCTGTATACATACAACCTACTAAGATCAAATTATGAAGGAATAAAAAATCTGAACAGGCCAATAATGAGTGAAAAAATCGAATCAGTAATAAAAAGTCTTCCATCAAATAAAAGCCCCGGACCTGATGGCTTCGTTACTAAATTCTACCAAACATTTAAAAAAGAACTAATTCCAATTCTCCTCAAGCTAGTCCATATAAGTGAAGAGGAAAAAATAATTCCAAACACACTATACAAGGCCAGCATTACTCTGACTCCAAAACTTGTCTGAAACTAAACAAGGACATAACAACAACAAAAAGAAAACTACAGACAAATATCCCTGATAAAAACAGATGCAAAAATTCTCAACAAGAACCTAGCAAACTAAATTCAACAGCACATTAAAAGGTTATTCACTACAATCAAGGGAAATTTATCCCAAGGATGCAAGGATGGTGTCGTATATGTAAATTAGTAAACATGATTCACCACATTAACAAAGACAAAACCTATATGATCATTTCAATAAATGAAGAAGTAGCATTTGACAAAAGTTCACATTCCTTTGTGATGAACACTTTCAACAAATTGGATATAGAAGGCATGCACCTCAATACAAATAAGTCCAAATATGACAAACCCACAGTTGATACCATTCTGAATGGGGAAAAGCTGAAAAGATCTTTTCTCTAAGATCCAGATCAAGACAAATGCCCACTTTCACCTCTTCTATTGAATATAGTACTGGAATTCCTAGCCACAGCAAATAAGCAAGAAGAATAAATAAAAAGCATCCAAATTGGATAGGAGGAAGTCAAATTGCTCCTGTTTGGAGATGGCATGATCTTATATAAAGAAAACTCTAAGAACTCTACTCAAAAGTTGTTATAACTAATAATGAAATTCTGTAAAGTAGTAGGATAAACATAAACATTGAAAAATCAGTAAAATTTATATATGCTAATAGTTAACTCTCTAAAAAAATAAAGAATACAATTCCATTTACAATAGCTACAAAAAAGACACCTAGACATAACCTAACCAAAGAGATAGAAGATTTCTACACTGAAAACTATAAAACATTAATAAAAGAAATTGAAGAAGACACAAATAAATTGAAAAATATGCTGTGTTTATGGATTAAAAAACATAATATTGTAAACATAGCCATTCTACCTAAAGTAACCCACAGATTTAATATAATCACCATTGAAATGCCAATGACATGCTTCACAAAAATAGAAAAGAAGAATGCTGAACTGTGTATAAAACCTCAAAAGACCCCAAATGGCCAAAGCAATCCTGAACAAAACAAAACAAAACAAAGCTGAAAGCATCACATTCTCTGACTTCAAAATATACTCCACAACTATAGTAATGAAAACAGCCTGATATTGGAATAAAAATACTTACAGGCCAATGAAATAGAGTAGGCAGCCCAGAAATAACTGAACACACTTACAGCCAACTGATTTTCAACAAAGATGCCAATAACACATATTGAGGAAAAGACAATCTGTTCAATAAATGGTTCTGGGAAAATTAGATACCCACATGCAGAAGAATAAGACTGGACTTTTCTCTCTCACTACATACAAAAATCAACTTAAAATGGATCCAAGATTTAATGTAAAATACAAAAAAATCAAACTACTAAAAGAAAACATGAGAGAACTGCTTCATGTCATTTAACTGGCCAAGGATTTTAAAAATAAGATCTGAAAAACACAGCAAATTAAAGCAAAAGTAGATAAATGGGATTACATCAAACTGAAAAGCTTTTGTACAACTGAAGAAAAGACAGAGTGAAGAGACAAGCTATAGAATTGGAGAAAATATTTTTAAACTATTTATTTTGACAAAGGGTTAATATACAGTATACACAAGGAACTTAACGGCAAAAAATTATAGCATTATTTAAAAATGAGTAAAGAATCTTAATAGACATTTCTTAAAAGAAGGCATACAAATGACCAACAAGTATGTGAAAAAATACTCAACATCACTAATCATTAGTGAAATACAAACCGCAGTGAGATACAACCTCACTCCAGTTAGAATGACTATTATAAAAAGACAAGGAAACCAGTGTTGGTAAACATGTAAACAATCCCACTAACCTTTTGGTGAAATTGTAAATTAGTACAGTCATTATAAAAAACGTTATAAAGATTCCTCAAAAAAGTTAAAAATGGAATCATCATATGATCTAGCAATCCCACTACTGGGTATATATCCAAAGGAAATGAACATTATCAAGGTATGTCATCATCAGAATATCTGAAGGCAATGTAAAGGAAAGAATTCTAAGGGTAATGAGACAAAATCATCAGATAAACTATAAAGGAAAACTTATGGGACTAATAGCAGATGTCTCAGCAGGAACCTTGCAAGGGAGAAGGAATTGGGGTCTTATCTTTAGTGTTCTTAAACAGAGTAACTGTTATCCAAGAATTTTGTATCAAGCAAAACTAAGTTTCCTAAATGAAGGAAAAATATAGTCGTACTCAGAAAGTAAATGCTGAAGGAATTTGTCAATACCAAATCAGCCCTATAAGAAATGCAAAAAGGAGTTCTAAATCTTGAAACAAAAGATTGATACCTAGCAGAATAAAAACTGCTGAAAGCATAAAATTTACAGGGCTTATAAAATAATAACAGAATGAAGAAAACAAAGTCATTAGGTAACAATCAACACAACGACTGAACAGTACCTCACATCTCATTATTAACATTGAATGTAAATGATCTAAATGCTCCACTTGAAAGATAGATTGGCAGATTGAATTTAAAAAACACAAAGCAAATATCTGATGTCTTCCAGAGACACACCTAACACATAAGAGTTCTTACACATTTGAGGTAAAGGGGTAGAAAAAAATATACCATGCCAATGAAAACCAAAAGTGAGCAGAAGTAGCTATTCTTATATCACAAATTAGTATTTTGAAGAGATATCTGCACTCTCATGTTTATTACAGCACTATTCACAATAGCCAAGCTATGGAATCAACCTGAATGTCCAACAGTGGATAAATAAAGGAAATATGACATATACACAATGGTATAGCCATAAAAAAGAATAAAATCGTATCATTGTGAAATCATGGATGAACCGGGAGGACATAATGTTAAGTGAAATAACCCACACAAAAAAGACAAATTCTGCATGATCTCATTCATATGTTAAATCTAAAGAAAATAGTATCATTAAGAGCAGGGTGTAGAAACCTAGTTATCAGAGACTGTGGAAGGGAGGAAGAAGAGGAGTAAGAGAAGTGGTTGGTCAATGAATACAAAGTTACAGTTTCATAGAACAAGTTTTGATGTTTATTTAAAAGTGGAGTGATTATTGTTAACAATAAAATACATATGTCATAAAATAGCTATAAGAGAGGCTTTTGAATTTTTACAGCAAAGAAATGAGACATGCATGAAGAGACAGATGGAACTACCCTGATTTGACAATTACATATTATATAATAATATATTGAAACATCAATTTGTACCTTAAGAACATGTAAAATTACAATGTGTCCATTTTGAAATAAAACAGCTCAGCAGTAACTCTGTCAAATCCCAAAATCTCCACACAAAGAGAACATCTGACCCAGTCCTCTGTCACTGAATTTCAGCCTCTCTATTTTTGCCTTTGGGAAATTAATACTATTACATTTGCATCTGCTTCCTCCATACTAAGCAGTGAACTTGGCTAGCCCAAGGCAAAATAGTGAAACCAAGTCTGCTTTGGGGTTGCTCCAAATCCCTCAATCAAAGGTTTTCTGCTTCTTGGTAAAATTTCTAAAATTATCAGTTTTCCAACTTTCTCTAATGAGTGAACTTCTGTGCTCCACCAAACTTAGACCTTCCCAACTTCCCTCAGTGCTTTCTTTACTGGTGGTTTTTGAGAATTCAATAAACTATTTAAAATTATAAAACTAAAAGCTGCTAATAGGTTACATTCTATGTAACTGTCACATTTTAGCTTAAGAGACTTTGGCACAAAGTTGTTACTACATGTGAAGTGGATCCTGAAGAGTCTGCTTACATTATGCTTAAAAAATTACAAATGGCACTTCAAGGGTAGAATTCTGGAGATTTTCAAGTTTAAGAGGCTCATGCCTGACCCATATCCAGAGATTCTGAGTCACTACATTCTGGGATAGACCAAGGCATCTTTAGTTTTAAAAAGCCACATGGGTAAGTTTGAGGCACAGCCTAGGTTGAGTGTTTTGTGACTACATTCTGGTCATTAGAAGAGGTCTTCCTGTGATTAGATTCTGGGTATTAGATGATTACCTAAGAGCTTGAAAACATTATGCCAAACTAAAAATGTCAGTTACAAAAGACCACATACTCTATGGCTCCATTATATGAAATGTCCAAAATAGGCAAATCTATAGAGATAGAAAATAAATTAGTGGTGGTTGGGGCTGGGTGGGGGGCGATATGGAAAATGGGGAATAGGGTGGGGATAGCTAAATGGTATTTAGCTAAAAGGTATGTGTTTTCTTTTTCTGAGGTGACAGATACATCCTAAAATGTAGTAATGGCACATATCTGTGAATAGATTAACAACTATTGACTGGTGTATTTTAAATGGGTAAATTGTATGTCATATTAATCAAATCTTAATAAGGTTGTTACAGAAAATGCAATGAAACATATATATTTTCACAACTGTGAGAGAAAAGTTCATCACTCTGTTCCATTCTTTTGGGGGTCTGAAGATTTAAAAATGCTGTTAGGTTTTAAAAATCCAGATTTTATATTTTCTTCTAACATTTACCATTGATGAATTAGTGGTTAAAACCCTGTGGAGACTCCACTCAATAACTAAAATGAATTGACATTCCTCAACAAACATCAGGCCCCAGTCATCAGTAATGTAAAAGAAAGTTCCCTGTGATTGGCAGAGTTGATATCTCTATTGATGACAATATGCTCTCCAGTTTTCATGTGTATAGATGATAATTCAATTAACAGAACAGAATTTTTGTCAGGGCAGAGTTGCTCTCCTGGCCACTTACCAAATCTTAACAAGAGCACTGTCATCACTGTTCAAAGCCAATACAAAAAAATCTGTCATCCTTCAGAGAAGCTGCTACTTCCAGAAGCTCAGGCAAATTTAAGCTTTACATCCCACAGCCATGGTCAATTCAGCAATGCCTCAGGCAATCAAGGGACCAATGTAAAAAGGCATAGTCTTTTAAACATGTTTAAAAGAACCATTTTAATAAATTGTTTTGAATGAATGAATAAATGAGATCAATAAACGGGCATATTAAAAACTACATTTGTTTTGGCAATTATTACTCATTAATATTAAGTGAGATGGTTTTAAGAGCATGATTTGATATGCTCCTAATGGTTCCTGATTTAAATATTCTGGAAATGAATGGTATAAGGCAATAACTGAAATAAATGAATGACAATTCTTACATATATTTATTGAGACTTAAGATTGTATTTATACCCAATAAATCTTTAAATGCTAAATCAGAATATTTTAACTTTTTTTTTCCCAATACTAAGCTTCTCATTATGAAACTTAGTTTTCAGACACTTTCTTAGAAGGAAACTTGATCAAATCTCTTACTTTCTAGTTAAGAAAATGAAGGCAGAGATATGAATCGACTTGTCCTGTGTCATGCAGCCAAGAAGCAGTAATGCTACAGCTGGAACCAGGGCTTTAGTGTGGAAGCCTCATGTCACCTGGAGACGCAGGCCTCATTTAGACCCAAGGGTCTCATAGTCTGGTCAGACTGATAAGCACATCAAATTTAAGTGTCATGATCCAAGGACACTGGAAGGAGTGGCCCGACTGCCATGTTGCCTCTGACCCCATTGGGCTTAATAAGTCAAAAATTGTACTTTGTTTTCCACCCACTTTCATGTTTCAAAAGTTCATTCATTCAACAAATATTTAGTAAATAAATATGGATCCAGCACTGTGCCAGGCACTGGAAATACAAAACTAATAAGCTCATTTGTTGCCTTCAGAGTACTTGTGGCTCAACCTCACTAGTTATCAAGAAATGCATCAAAAAATGCAATTCCTTGACTATCAGATTAACAAATATTTGTAAAATCAACAACATTCTCAAGACAATGAACTGAGCAGTCTTTATAAACTACTGGTGATTTATAAATAAGCATATTTGTTAACATTTATTAATTACCATGTAAAGACCTTTCAAAATTTTTAATATATATGACTCATTTAATCCTCATTACAATGAGATAATATCCTATTCCTTAGCTGAGAGAAACAAGACAGAGATAAGAGAGGACTTGTTTAAGGCCCCAAAGAGGCCACTGTGTGCCTCTCGCAACTTCATCACGTGCCCTCCTTGTCTGTTTGCTCTCAGCTCAGTAGTAACAATAAGAACGATGGAAGCCTTAATGTCATAGTATTTAAACATGTAATGAAAATGAAAAACTTCTGGGCAATGAGCAGGCTGTTGTCCTCCAATTGGCTGTATGGAGAAGCATCTGCTCTATAGGTCCAGTTGGTGATCTTAGGATCTACTTGAAGAATCAAGAAGACCATAGTCCAACATGGTTTCATTTGCAACTAAGTGAAGTTCACATTTGATTTCTACCCGGCTGTTAGGTCATTGAAGCTAGGTCTCATAACTCTCATATACTTGCTTGCTTTCTCTTTCTCCACCCTTTCCATTGCCTCCTCTTTTAACCATACACAAATACACACACACACACGCACAATCTTATATTCTAACTTTCAAAAATTGCTTTTTAGCTGATTTTTATCCTGCGGAAACACATACTTTAAGTATGTCCTTTGTCCCAGTGTGCCTTGGTGTGGATTTTGTATGAAATTATTGTAAAAAGAAAAAAAAAATCAATGGCAGCTATCCCAAAATAATCATTAAAGAACATTCATACTCCTCTTTCATGTCAGCCCCTTTTATACAAACTTTATTTACACTGCAGATAGAAATAGAAAGACACTTTGCTGTCACTTGATAAAACTGCTCAGGTTTTAAAAATAGAATCACCTTTTATACAACCACATAGAGTAATAATGGACAAGTGCACCTTTCAAACTACTTAGTCTGAGTCTTTTAATAACTAGCTTTTCCCCTATGGAGAGCTTGAGAGTATATTCCTCGGGTAGCAAAGAAGACAGAGAAAGAAGATAGACTCTCATACAGATAAACAACAATGATGCCAAACTATAGAGTCTTCCTGTGTTTTAAAGTAACTATCTTTCAACTAAAAAGAAAGAAAACTGGATTAGGACACCCAATTTAAAAAACAAGAGAGAAACTATCTTTTACCAGCATTTAGCTTCATAAAATCAAATATGACAAATTTTACTTTGCCAAATTAGATTTGATGATAAATACACATAATAATTGGTTTCTTTCTTGGCTATAGTAAACAAAATTTGATTGAGAAAACTCAAGAACATTGTATAACGTATGTAGGGGAGATTTTCTTAGAGTTTTTAAAAAAGTGTTTAAGCATTTTATCAAACTTTTAAAATAAAGATAGATCTCATTTAAGAGGCAAACATCACTATCTTATTACATAATCCACTTATTTCTTTAGTTGAAGAGCA
Organism: Cheracebus regulus; assembly: GCA_963574635.1. NCBI lineage: Eukaryota > Metazoa > Chordata > Mammalia > Primates > Pitheciidae > Cheracebus > Cheracebus regulus. Next base: position 32,339 of record CAUYQU010072635.1, on the reverse strand, counting down.
CAACAATATAGACATAATATCAAAAGAGTTTCTGCCACCATGGTGAAGGTGTTCTCCTCCATTCCTATTCTTGCTGATTTTCATGGCTCTACTGAATAGATACATGACTAACACAGAGTAAAATTATCTACCCTGCATGAACAGAGTCTGGGACTGGTGAATATTAGCAAACAGTCCTACACAATTTTAAAATTTCTCTACTTTCACTTCTTAAAATGTCCATTTACTCACTAGCAATGTGACAGTAATATTCTTACACTTGTGTTTTCATGTATAAGTGACCTATCATCCCATTTAATCTATTCACTTAAAAAAAGACCTACAGGAAAATTTGAATGTAAGCAGATATGTGAAAAAAATTAGGCAATTTTTTTCTAAATATTATCTTAGTCAAAATTTCCTTCTAGTTTGAATTAATCCAATTAATCTTAATTATTGCCATAGAACAATGGCTATTCAATTTTATATGGCATTTTCTGCTAAATATCTATAAAATGCCTTGTAATAATAAGATGTATTATAACTGGGTCCTTCTGTATTTGTTTTGACTAAGAGTGATTATATATTCTTAATGTTTTAAAAATAAAATTTACAATAAAAATATAGAAAAACATATTTGTGTATGTATATACATATACACATGTAACTATGAAATTTATTTAGAATCACAAAAGACTTTATCTTGACATCTTTCCTTATACCTCCCATTATAAATATTGATCTTTCTAGCAAGGTGTGTTTCAAGCAAAATGTGACTTAATCAGCATCTGGAAGTATTCATTTTGCATAGGAGTAAGGGGAAGAAAACACACTGACTAGAAAAAAGAATGCATTGTCCCCTGCAAGGACTTTGATTTGACCACATGAATGAGACTTCACTACTGTATTTTACTAGCAGGAATCTCTGATTTGGCCCTTAGGGTCAATTTTCCACTATAATTTTAAACATTTGAAAGTTACATTCTTTCACCAAGTTGCAAAATAATTTTTTTTTTGCATCAAAAATTGATTCCTCTGAGTTTTTCCATTTTAGCACTAATAACTTATTGCTAGATGACTTTATGAGGCAGCAGGAAATATGCTTACCTTTTCAATATCCTTTTAACAAAAAATGGACTGGAATCCAAAAGGAACATTTAGATATATCAGGAGGGAGGGAAATTTGACTAAGTTGTTATTTTCTTACAAAAGTGTTGAGATGGTCAATTTTCTAAATAAGTTCTGATCTTTGTTAAATGTCTCACCCTAGAGAGAATGCCTATATTTGACTGAAGTGACAAGGCAGTTAGTCTCTAGTTATACCTTTTCTTCATGATCTGGGTAGGAAAGCATACAAAGTAAAGGGGAAAATCTTCTGTAAACTTTAGAAACCTGATTGTTACCAGTTCAGTAGTGTCAGGTGCAGATAGACTAGCTTATTAATTATTGAAGAAAATGAAATCAGCCTATTATTAAGGCTTTCCCATTCTATGCTTATTATACAATTTTTAAGCAATAATTTAAATTTAGAAGAACTGACCTGTAAGCTTTTTTAAAACTATAGTTAAAGTAGACCTTGAAGTTCACCATCGTTTCTACTCATCCCATCATTACAGAGACAAGGAAACAAGATACAAAGAGGTTATATCAGTCAAGATTCATTTAGAGAAACAGAACCAGTAGAAGACATGTGTTGAGGAATATTCTGAGTTGAATTGTGTCCTCTTAAAAGATGTTGAAGTCCTACCTCCCAGTGTGTGTGCATGTAACCTTATCTGGATTTTTTAAGAAAGATATTTGTAGATGTAATTAAGGATCTAGAGATGAGATTATCCTGAATTATCCAGATGCACCCTACATAATGTGTATCCTTATAAGAATTACACAGAAAAGAGACGTACAGGAAAAAGAGGAAAGGCCATGTGAAGATGAAAGCAGATATTGGAGTTTTTCAGCCTCAAGCCAAGGAATACCTAGAGTTCTCAGAAGCTAGAAAAATCAAGAAATAGCTCTCCCCTAGGGCCTTTAGAGGAAGTATGGCTCTGTCAATATCTTGTGTATTTCTGGCCTGCAGAATTGTGAGACTATACATTTCTGTTGTTTCCAGCAAGTGAGTTTGTAGTAATTTATTACAGCTGCCCTATAAAATTAATACAGAATGAGTCATCAGAAAGAGCTAGCTGGCACTCGTGAGAATGAGCTGAAGTTGCAGCTCACAGGAGGAATTTCAACATGCAGAAAACCTCAATTCTCTTTTTAAGTCTTTTCAATTAACTGAATTAGGCACAGCTGCATTTTCTAAAACTGCTTTACTCAAACTCAACTGATTATGAACATTAATCACATCTACAAAATATTTTCAGAGCAACACCGAAATTAATGTTTGATTGAATAACTAGAGACCATAGCCTAGCCAAGTTGTCATGTGAAACTGACCATCATAGAAAATAAGTGACTTGCTCAAGGATGCAAACTTAGTAACAGTATTCTAACTTTAAACAAAGTCAAATATTAAATAGCCCTTAGATCCACCAGCTAGCATGAGAGAAAATGTAGGTGCTATCTGATATACATGCATTTGTGCAGAAGACAAAATAATAACATTCAGAGTTGCATTCAAGTTCTCCTTAGAAAAATGGAACCAATAGAAAATAGAAGAAACCCGGGAATCTCATCTGTAGATAAATCAAGTCCCCCAGGGTGCATGTTTATATACCAGTAGATAGTGGCTGTCCAGGTAACTCAAAGGGATAGTTTTATTGAATAGATTATAAATACTGTGAATTAAAATGAATCGTCTTGGACAACACTGGGGCATCTGGTGGCTGCTGAGGGGAAAGGGGAGAAGAAAAGATTGGCACACAAGGAATAAGACAAAGACAGAGATTGAGATAGAAATGACAACTTTGATTAAATGGATAGAAATGTGGATCCATCTGGGACATGTGTCAAGCTAAGTTGAACATCAAGATGAGTCCAGGGCAAGAATACAATCTCACCATAGGAGCACTACTACAATGGATTTTCAGCAAGATGGAATTAACTAGCATTCCCCTAAGCTTGATTAAACTTTAGACAGGTTTCTTTCTATTGTGACATGGTAAAAGCCCCATAAAACTGCATACCTCAACCATAGCTTGGCTTTCTGTTTAAACTGCTCTCTGTAACCCCTAATGTGACAGGCAAGCAACCCAAACCCAGGCCATCTTGGCCCCTTCGACTTATAGTTTCCACCCTACCCAGACAATGTGTAAACAGATGCTAATCTTGACTTTTGTGAGCCACTTAAGTAACAATCAGAATGTCAAAAAGTCCCTAGCACTGGGAATGTCCGGAGCCCAGCAGCCTCATCTCCGCCCCAGAAGGTGATTTACAAAATTCACTAGCCCTCGAATGTCTGAAGCCCCTCAAATCCCACCCCCGCCCCTCACCCTCACTCCTAAGGTGATTTTTACGGGTATAAAAGGTCTTGACACTCTCCTTTCGGGGCCACGGGTTGGAGACATGCGAGTCCTCCGTGGCCGCCAGCAATAAAGACCCTGCAATTTGGCATACTATTGTCTTGGTGTTGACTTTCTATGCTCGGTTCAGTACAACATTATCGGCTTCTGACCTCCTTTTTCTTACAACATTTACATTAGAAAACTTGACATGGGGCTGCGTGTGGCGGCTCACGCCTGTAATCCCAACACTTTGAGAGACCTGAGGCTGGTAACACAAGGTTAAGAGATTGAGACTATTCTGGCCAACATGGTGAGACCCCCGTCTCTACTAAAAATACAAAAATTAGCTGAGCATGGTGGCACACGCCTGTAATCCCAGCTACTCAGGAGGCTGAGGCAGGAAAATCACATGAACCTGGGAGGCAGAGGTTACAGTGAGCCGAGATTGCACCACTGCTCTCCAGCCTGGCAAGAGTGAGACTCCACCTCAAAGGTTAAAAAAAAAAAACGGAAAATTTGACATTGCACATTTGTCCTCTGCCTCTGGTGTAAATCTTTTCCTAGCCTCTTACCAGTTTCACAACCCGGGAATGTCTTTCTGAAGACCCTAGAAGCCATCCCTTTGAAAGTTGGGAGGACAGAATTCTAAATTTGATAAGCACCAATTAACAAACACAGATGGCCTAATTACATTGACCAACCTCCCCACTAATATTCTCCAGTAATTTTTCAGTAGTTCATCTGAGGAATTAAAAATCCTCTTATCTTTTTTTCAGTAGAGTTTAGTTGAACTCTCCTCCTTACTGCAATAATCTTGAATAAAATTTTCCTTATCTGTTCAACTGTGTGCAATATTTACCTGACAGTTTACATAGATCAGAATATTCCCATCTGAGACATGAAGTGTACTGCACATGAGTCTAGGATGTGCTGAAATATTAGTACCCTCAACACTCAGAAAGCTAGATGGAGACAATGCATACAGATCCACAGCTTAATAATCTCTGGGTACAAGGAGCTCCTTCAATTTATACCATATCCATTTACTTCCATGTCATTCTTTATGTGGGTTCTTATGAGAAACAGAAGGATGATTATGACATGAAAGATGTAAAGCACTACATTCCTTATTTAATACAAATTTCTAGAATATTTGTGCACAAATATTTGCCTTCAAATCTACAGAGGCTGTGAGAGAAGCAAAGGAAAAACAGGTAAAACTAAAGTACTTAAGAAACTTAAAATGTAACATCAAGTAATAAAAATGCCAAATTGTGCCTTACAAAGAACATAAGAACAAGTTACATCATGCTGCAAACAAAGATCAAAATTAATTATATAAATTGAATTGATGGAGATAAAAAGGATGTCAGATATAAGTGAGGGTAAGACTCAGTAACAAAAAGAAAGATAAGTTATAGGCAGTGTTATACTAAAAAAGCTTTATAAAAATATGAATTCTGTGAATGTTATCTATGTCCTGGGGTTAAAAATAAATCAACAAACTTATTTGGACCTGAGTGATGTTAACAAAAGACCATGAGATCTATGGAGAAAAACAAAGGAGAAATTTATTATCTATCAAAAAAATATCTGTCCAACATGTTGAGACTCCATATTATAAAAAATTTAAAATTAGAAAAATTAGCCAGGAGTGATGGCATGCACCTGTAGACCCAGCTACTTGGGAGGCTAACACAGGAGGATTGCTTGAGCCCAGGAGGTCAAGGCTGTAGTGAGACATGATTGAGCCACCAAAAAACGATCTGCATATTAGGGAGGCACAGCCTCCAGGACAAGTGAACGTGTTCTTTCCAAAGAAAAAAGACAATAGCAGAGGTTTTATAAAAAAGAGAAACGTTATGTACTGCTCTTTGATAAACTTCATTGGCACTAGTAATGTTTGAGGAGCTGGCAAGCTCTGATTGGTAAGTGATGTTGTGGAACAAAACAAGTTAGATCTTTGAAACTGGTCTTCTCAGTCGTCATTTGATAAAACTACTTTCGGGTTACTGCAAGCAGTTTCAGCTGCCAGGCTTCCAAAAAATTACAGTTTTCTGGAGCAATGTCTCATGCCTTGAATGTTTTTTCCTCCTGGTTTCTCAGCTCTGTTTCAGTTGAGTATGACAAGAATGACCCAATTTGTATGATCTCCTTTCACAGGGGCAACCAGGGCAGGCTACCAAATGCTTGTCTAGTGATCCAGAAAAGGAGCTTTGAAGTCTTTACAAACAGACTTGATCCGCTTCATCACCAGTCATAGGTTGCTGTTATTTGCAGAAGTGTTTGCCTGACACATGAGGCTTCTTTGCTTCCCTGTACCTGAAAGCTTTCACTGATAATAATTTCTCCCTGTTCTGTTCTGTAGCTGCAGACTTCTAAATATTTTCTGCATCTCAGAAAATTGATGTTAAACTGCATTTCTTAATTTTTGACCATTGTTATCTATCTTCTGTCTTGAATTTTGAAGACCCTAATGACGGTTTCAAGGTGGTAAATTTGCCATTTGTGTTCACCTTTGGTTCCCTTGGGGACTGAGTACCTCATTTGACCCCCCCCTTTTTTGTAATTAATGTTTGAATCTGAAGATTCCTCAAAAGATCACAGAAGCGCAAGAGCTGAGAAATGACAAGACACAACCTGCCTTTCTGGGATCCCCAGCCTCCCTGTTTCTCATTCATTCAGCAACTGTGTACACTGAGCCCAAGCTGTAATCCAGTTACAATGCTCAGCCCAGGGCCCAGTCACGATGACGTCTGCTCTCAGAGTTGACAATCCATTGGGAGACCAACTATAAACATGCAAGTGTTGCAAGGCGAAGCGGAGGCTCCTGTGAAAGGAGGAATTGGCCAAACCTGGTCTGAAGAATCAGAAAAGGCTTCTCAGAAGAAGTGACATGTTGGCAGCTGAGACTTGGAGCGTGAACAGGAATTTGCCTGGTGACTGTCTTGTCACTCTGAGGTGTCCAGTCCCTGCATTTCCTGGGCTCCAAAGTATACCCACAATCTGATGTCTCATCCTAACTCTCCTTTCTTGGGAGATACTGCATTTCCCCTAGTCACCCCTCATTTTACCTCCCATAATTAAAAATTAAGTCCTCTCACATTGTCTTGGTTCCTTTGTGAATAGCACCCACAATCACATCATCTGAGAATATACTAATTCCACACTAACAAGCTTTGTGAGTAATGGAAGTCATATTTCTTCTCTGAGCCCCATATTCCTCAAATATAACTACAATAATACAAACCTGCTTGATTACTTCACAGGGAGAAAAATGAAAAACATATTATTGTTGCTGTTGTTTTATTTTAAAGGAACATCAAAGAAAAAAAAATCAATTTCTGTTAGGTACTTTTAATTCAAAATAATCCTTTCCATGTTTGCATTTAAACATAATCATAATCCTCCTCCTCCTCCTCATCATCATCCTCAAAGCTGATATAAGGTGTTCAGTAATAGGGTGAATGTGCATAGGGAGACTCTAAAAATACTTATTCAATTATTTAATCCTCCCTCAAATTCTATATTAGTATTATTGTATTACAAGTTTATCAATAGCAAAGTGAGGCAGAAAGAGATGAAATATTTTGCCAAAGGTAAGAGCAGTTGTGTGCGAGCATGTAAGGCCGATCTCCCTTTGTTTCCCCATTCTCTGCATCTAGACCTCTCATCTAATTATGCTCTTGGCATTGTTTTCCGTGATTTTCATTAAAAGCCAGAAGCAAAGCCTGGTCCATCCTTTGTTTTGTAGCACTACAACAGAGCTGACTTTTATCTGCTGTAATCATAGGAAATTTCAAGCTGCTTCTTGAGCAGGCAGTCACACAGAGTTACAGGATGTGACAGTGTTCCTCTATAGTCATTGCTGCAAAACTAATTCTATTGAGAGGTAGAGAAGAAGCAGGTAAAATGAAAGCCTCCTGCCAAAAGTGTTAGATGTCCTTTTAAGCAACAACATCAACCTCTATTTACAGACCACAGCATGTGCATCCATCAAGCCTCATGACTGATTGCCTCTACTCCAATATCTGGATTGGTTTCAGAGAAGCTAATAGAGAAAATACGATAGCATCAGAGAGCCCTGTCCTTCTGTGACCCTGCAATGTTTAGCATACTGATCATCACCACCGATCCACAAGATAACAATGAGCTACTTGCTTGTTTTCTCAGTTAAAACTCATAGGAGACTTTCATTGAAATAGATAGGAAATTAAGAGTTCTAGAGAGTATATGCCCATGGCACTCTCAAGAAGCTCATTTCAAAAGAAAGCTGAATCGGTTACTGTTTGGGGGCATACCTAAGAATATCATAGATATAGTGAGATAATAACAGAAGAAGCAAGGCTATGAACCAATGAGCCAAAAACAAAACAAAACAAAAGATATATTCTTTCAAATAAAGTGTTCGCCTCAGGAGCTAAATACTTACTAACAAAATGTTACACCATTTTTTGCTGAATAACCTTGGTGCCTCTACTGCAGGATGGGACTAAATGAACTGAAGGGCTATAAGGTAAGTGGCCTATGCTGATGCTAATACAGAAATTCCCTAAGTTATTGCCATCTGGGCTATGAACACTCTGTTGTCCCTATAAAGGCCATTTTTTATAAACAGGAAGCTTCTGTAGGCTAATATTTTCTGTTTCTTGCCCGCTCGTAGTAAATATACCAACTGGCATAGAAGGGAACTATTTCTCTGGGAGAACTTTCTATAGTACATCTAGCTGTGTCCAAGCACCTCTTTCTATTGAGCAGTAAAAGACTTAGGAGCACTGGCTATCTAAAAGTAGGAATAATATTGATTGTGTACAGTGAATGTGGGTGGGTAGAAAAATGTGGTGAAGGAACACACTCTGTTGACTTTTTAATCTGATCCTTATTATGCCTTCTTAATTGGGCAAACTCAGACACTTTATTAATTTATCAGGTGTAAATGGAATAATAATGCCTTTCAGGTAAGCTTATATAAGGATTAAATAAGACTTATCATGTAAAGCACTTAGCATCATGATTGGACCAAAGCTTGTACTTAATACTAGCAGTTATGTATGTGAAATGTTTGACAAAAGACCTAGCGCACTGTAGGTACTTTATATATATTTCCCCCTCACTTCCAAAACTATTATTTCATGCCCTTTACTACTTTAAATCAATTTCTAAACCTGACTCCAACTATATTTGGCTATTTTCAGAGCTCATATTATCTTTCATAGAATAAAATTTATCTGTTACAAATATAAATGGCACTGACTGAAGATAATTTCAGAACAGCAGATCTCTCGTGTCCCAAAGGACAAGATGTCAATGGAAGCTCTGATGTCAAAGGAAGCATCATTTATTGGAAGATTTTTGAAGACAATGGGCATTTTGTTGTAAGTTCTAAATTATTTGAATAAAGTTAGTGAAATGTCAGATAATAATCAATCATCCCTGTGTTTACCTCAACTGAATTCTGCAAACATACGTTAAGCAATTCCTCTCCTCTCAATATGGTCATGGGCTCTGTAGCGAGTTCGAAACTTAATAAGGTCAACCCATACATCTCTAAACTTATGGCGTTGTTATATAAAAGTGGGAGAGAGGGGAGTAGCAAGATACACAGTGCTTCAAAAAATTAGTCAATAAGTATTTTTGTCTTTGAGTTTGGCTAGATACAGAGGCTTAAGATCCAGAGGCTACAATCCGTACCTCACTTTTGCCATCTCTGTTTCACTGAGTTTCCTCTTTGATAAAGTGTTGACTTCTTTCCCAGTGTGATTCTCCTTTGCTATGCTATTAGCTGTTAGGTAGGTCCAAACTTATACCCTCATAGTTGAGTAATTATGAAAGCAAGAGAATCTTTCTTTTCCAAAAGTTTCAGCAAAAGACCCAAGAATGTGAACCACTACTGTGGTTTAGATTTTAGGAGCATCCAGAAACCAATCACTCTGGCTCAGGGGAGGCAATGATGTTGGACCAGGACAAGGTCAGGTGATCATCCAAGAACTCAGGAAATAAAGTCAGCCTTATTCAAAACATTTAGATTTAAAATAGTATAATTAGGGTAGGCTTTTATTAAGAATACTAAAAGCATGCTTAGAATTTTTAAAGTACAATACAGGATGTAAGAGTTAGAATTATGTTAGTAAGTAGAAAAGAATACCTCAAAGTAGCACACTTTAAACAATACAAGAGCTTACTTCTCTCTGACCATCAAAACTGAAAGGTAATCAGTCCCCAAACAATAATACAAACAATAGTTTAAGAAATTCAGGCTCATGTCTTTCATTGGTCCAGTATGGGTCCAAGGTAATACCTGGAGTTCCAACCATTATATCACCCTACACCTAATAGGTAGTAAAAAATATGAACTTACAGAAGAAGCTCTTCTCCCTTAAAGATACATCCTGGCAATTGTACGTACAATTTTCAGTTGCATCCCAGTGGCCAGAGCTAAGTCACACGGCCACATCTTAACTTTGAAAGAGACAGAGATATGTAGTCTTTATTCTGGGCATCTAAAAATTAGGAATCATATCATTGTAGAGAAAAGGATTTAGGGGCAATTACATGTCTTCACCAAACACATATAAGCAAATTAATATAATGAACTATAAATCCTGTACAGACACACTAAAAAAATAATAGTTTGTATTTTATCTTTCTAAAAAGCTATGGAACTCTAAAATTAAACCAGCTTCTTGACAACTCTGCCAAATCAGAGGATGGCAATTGTTCTATACACTAAGATAATTCTAAATAATGATAAAATAAAATTGTGGCAGCCAGAATGCTTCAGGCACATCACAAACATCTTTGAAGATCCATCAGAAGCAATCCTCTGGGAATACTAATGATATAATCTCTTAGCCTTACAATTTAAACATTTTAGATCTTTTAATAATTTCAGAAGTAGAAACAAGAAGTTTATATGACTACTGAAGAGTGAAATTAAGAAAACAATGCCCCTATTTTACTATTAGGAAATACAGAAGGCCAGCTATGGAGGTTTAACCCCAGGACCTTGGGAGGCTGAGGCAGGAGAATCATTTGTAGGTCAGAAGTTCAAGACCATCCTGAGCAAAATAGTGAAACTCCCATCTCTACAAAAAAATAAAAATAAAAATTTTGCAGGGCATGGTGGCACACACCTGTAGTCTTAGCTACCCAGAAAGGTGACACAGGACAATGCTTGAGCCCAGAAGTTTGAGGCTACAGTGAGTTATGATCACACCTCTGCACTCCAGCCTGGACAAAGAGAAGTCCAAATAATTTAGTCTGGGATGCAGAAAAAAAAAATAAAAATTAAAAATTAGCAATGTTTAATGATTCCACGTAGTCTAGGACAGGGGTCAGAAAATTTTTTTTATAAGAGCCAGATAATAAATACTTTAGCTATAGAGAGACATACACAGCGTCTCTCAAATCTACTCTGTTCTGCTGTTGTGGCCTGTAAGCAGCCAGAGACAATATGCAAATAAATGAATGTGATTGTACTTCAATAAAACTGTATTTATGAACACTAAAATTTTAATTTGATATAAATGTTATGTCTTGAAGTGTTTACCTTTTTGATATTTTTAAATCATTAACAAAATTTTAGAACCTATTAGCCTAGGCCACAGAAAGAAAAACAGGTTGTGGGCAGATATGGCTGATTAATGCTACTTCGCAATAAAATACATACTCTTGTCTTCAATTTAGCATTCTCAGCATTATAGATCCATTATTACTATGGTTTATATGTTTGTGTCCTCTCCAAAATTCATGTTGAAACTTTATCCCCAATTAACAGTAGCAAGTGGGAGGGCCTTTAGGATGTGATTAGATCATAGGCCTACACTTTCAAGGTTGGGATTAATGTCATAACATAGATAGAGGGAACTAACCAGGCCCATTCGCTCCTCTGTACCTTCCACCAAGTCAGGTCACAGTGTTTGTCCCATCCTCAGGACGTAACAAGGCACCATCTTGGAAGCAGAGACTGAGTCCTCACTGGACACAAACCTGCAGAGAACGTTCCAGAACTATGAGAAAAAGTATTTTTGTTCTTTATAAAGCCAATCTCAGAATTTTTTTTTTTTTAAATCACAGCTGAATAGACTAAAACCAGTATACATTCTAGTTTTATCATCAGGTTGTGCCCAGTGAGAGTTAAGCTGCTGACTCTGTAGCTGGCCTTGTAAGCCAGGGACTGTAGCTGCATGTGTGGAGGTGGCAGACAGGAGCTGCAGAGCCGGAGCAGAGAGCCGAGATAAAGGCAGACAGAGTGAAAGAGCTGCTGCTGAGGGAGCTGCGGAATCAAATTACATTTTGCCTTCCCACGCCCACCCACACCCGAGTGTTCTTTGAGCTACCTGCCCATCCACCCTCTCCCCTCAGACCTCAGCTGGGGTTGGAATCTGACCTTGGGCGTGTTTGGTGTAGTCACGCACCTGACAATTGGAGACGTCCGCAGGATGAGGTGAGTGGCTTTTCAGCACCCAAGGCTTGTGGGTCGGCTGTGTGGCCACAGCACGAACTGTGGTACCTGGTGGCAGCTGTGCTGTGAGGATGGGCTCCATGAAAACACGGGAGGAACGGATGTGTCTGTCGCAAGTGTGGAGACGGTGCTGACGTACCCGGAAGTGCACGGCACGGAGAAGGAACCATGCCTTTGCAGGCAGAGCCAGATGTGTGTTTGTGACCATGCTGGGGGAAGTGCATGCCCAGTCTCTACAGGAGGCCGCGCAGGGAGGACGAAGAACCTATCTTGCGGGCTCGCCCCCTGGTCCTCCAGAAAATAGAGCTTGAGCAGTTGTTGGGCCCCAAGGGTAGGCTAGAGACCACCCCCCACTGTGGTGGAGCACACTTCCTTTGATGCCTGTGCCCTTGCTGAGTTGCAGGAGTTAAGCAAGTCATGTCGGCAGTGTCTGGGAGAGTCCCCCTACCCGAATACTCCCTCTCTGGGATGAAGGAGGTAACACATTTCCTGCTCTGCCCCCAAGATTGAGAGAAGGACGAGGCTGTGCAGTGTGGTCCCACCCGGATGTTACAGTTCACAGATTACCTAGTGCAGTCAGGAGAAAGTATAAAGCCTTTTCTGTTTGAGGAGAGAACTGCCTGAGGTGCCTGGTTGATGAGGCGTCAGAGATGCCTGGTTGATAAGGCCATCTGTGGATTTGGCAATCCACTGGTCTCAGAGCATGGGTAAGTTTCTAGGCAGAACTGCATTAACAGTTATGAAGACCGGTCAGTAAAACCTGTATCTTTGCATCTTAGCATTGGCAGCTTGGCTCTCCACTTAAGCACTATAGACATTCTGGGGGTGGATGTTTTGCACAGCTTGGCAGCTGTGCTGTCATGGACTTCATGGACCGTTTAACAACAGAACTGGATGGTGCCACTGTTTGGTGGACTTGGCCAATGCATTCCTCTCAATTGACATCACTTCAGAGAGCCAGGAACAGTTTGCCTTCATAGGAGGGCAACAGTGGACTTTTCCAGTGTTGCCACAGGGCTATATGTAGAGCCCACCATATGTTGCAGTCTTGTTAATGATGTTAAATCTGATTCTCTGGCACATTTTGAAGCAGCAATGTCCCCTTGACTGGGATTGGATGATGAGGCTTAGAAAGCCTTTCCTGGCAGCCAAGCAGGATATTCAGCAGGCACAATCCCTATGGGTAGCTGACCAGAAGTGCCCATTCAAGCTAGGTATTCATGTAACCACAAATAGTTTTAATTAGGGCCTTTAGCAGTGCACAGAGCACCTGAGTATGCCAATGGGCTTTTAGGCCCAACTATGGAAAGGAGCTGAGCTCTTCCTTTTCCTTAATAGAGAGGCAGTTAATAATAGTGGGATGCTCATGGATAACAACCCCCGGACTGGGAAAGCAATTTTTTTTTCCATTCCATTTTTTACTAGAATCTCATGTACTTTTGTCTCTGGACAAAATTCTTAACAACTTATATTGCTCTTGAACAATTTATGATTAAATTCATCTTGTGAGAAAAGTTAACACAAAACTGTCAAGACCATAAAGATAAAACTATGTTCAATTAAAAGTAAACTAACAGATTAGATCCTCTCATGTAAAGTAAAATGACATATAGTTTGTTATTAAAACATATTATTTTGAATGTTGGTACACCACTGGAATTCTACTAACACACAGAACCTTAGAATTTTAACTGTGTTAGAAGTTAGTAACTGCATATGCTGCTCTTCAGACTCATAAAAGCATGGCAGGATGGGTTATAGTTGTCATGCAAATGACTTACCCTATAGTGGGATGGATGTGCTCATGGGTAGTGACCCCTCAAAATGGCACAGACATCCATTTTAGTGGAGTAGGGTGCCTGCTTGAAGCAGTGGAGTACGTTCAGTACAAGTCCCTTAGCAACAGAGTTGCAAGAGGTCTTGGGACCTGTAGTCCTAATGCAAGATAAGGCCATGGGGATTAAGGCCATGGGGCCTGAGGCATCCCTAGACCCTGAGCCATCACTGTTTAGGGAAGTGTGTCCTGCCATTCCTAATGGGGCATGGTACACAGGTGATTCTAGCCAAGGTGTTACTGCTGCCTGGACTGTCACATTCCAGCCTAGCACTGATACATTATTGTTTGAAACCAGGTGTAGGTAAAATAGCTAACGAACTGGACTCAGGGCAATGTGAATAGTGATCACCAAGGAGGTGACACCTGCTTGTGTGCCCAGAAGCTTATGTATTGAGCCTCTGTGTACAAAGCTTCAATGTCAGGCTTAAGTGTCAAGCCTACGTGTATGTATCAGGCCTGTGTGTCTACAGTGCATATATCAGTCTTATGTGTCAAGCCTATGTGTATGTATCGGGTCTGCATGCCCAAAGCTTATTTGTCAGACCTATGTGCCCAAGCCTGTGTATTGGGCCTGTGTGCCCAAAACCTATGTCTCCCTTGGCCTAGGGGGTTGCATGTAAGGTACTTGGATATACTTGATCAAGGAATAGGCCAAGGTAGACATCCAGGTCAGAGTGACTCAGCAAGTTTAGGGTGCAGACGCACAACTCCACATGTTTTATATATATATAAAACCTGTTTGTTTAAACTCATACTTGGCTTGGAGCCACTATTGTTTTAAAAGGTATAACTGCCCGGCTGATTCTGTGCATGGGGCTTGACATGGTATGCGTGCTGGTGCCCAAAGAGAGAGTAATGCTACCAACCCCTGTAAGGGAGAGCTGGTCACCTTGAAGGTAGGTGGGGGGAGCCAGAAACCGGCTTGTGCCCAGAGAGAAACAGTTATGTTGCTGACCTTATGGCTGGCCTTGTAAGCCAAGGAGTGCAGCTGTAGGTGTGGGGGCAGTAGAGGCCACAAAAACAGCTGCTGAGAGGAGCTGCAGAGCTTGAGCAGACAGCTGAGATAAAGGCAGACAGTGTGAGAGAGACGCTGATGAGAGAGCTACTGAATAGAACTACATTTCACCTGCTTATGATCCCCCAAGTTTTCTTTCAAAATCTGCTCATCCACTCACTCCCCTCAGACCTCAGCTGGGCCTGAAATCTGACCCTAAGCATGACATTTGGCATAGCTGTGAACCTGACAAATGGATTAGATTTTTCAAAGTGTTAAAAATACATGAAATTCCAACCAACATAATCCTCTTCTTTTTAACCCTCACATGTCTATCTTAAATCAGCCACAATAAATGCAAGTACTCAGTGTGCTCAAAAGATCTTAACTCTTTTCCTCAGATGATTTGCACAATTAGGTAATCCATCAGAAGCTTAGAAACCAGTGTACATGAAAGTAATATTTATTTTAGTGATGTGTAGTATAAGTGACATTTTCCTAAAACTTTTGAAAACTATTTTCAGGCTGACAGTGAGCACTGAAATACTCAAACTGAGAATACAAAGGGCCTTTTGTTTTGTTTTTACATTACAAAAAATGACCAGTTGTATATCCAAATGATTTTTACGTTGTGTTCAGCTCTTTGAAGCATCACAATGACACTTCAGCTCTATTTTCAAAGATAAAATACCAGATTAGATAGAAGTGAAAATTTATTCAGAACACAGGAATATACAATTCCACGGCCATTTCCTAGGATTCCCCTTAGGGCAAAGCAATTACCATGTGAAAGCACTGATTCATGTCCTGACTCTGTGCTGACACCTGGAGTCTTGCTGGGAGAACAGTGAGGAAGTGATAATAGGAGGGAGATTATAAGATGAAAATAGGAGGCAGAGATTTTGAAGAACAATTTCAACATGACTTTTTTCAGTTTAAATTTTTGCATTTTTTCATGCGTAATCTTGTTCCAAAACATAGATTCCCATGCCCATAGTAACTGCAAGTCCTTTAACATTTACCATGCACATCAACTCCAGTAGAATTGATGCACATCCAGCTCTGTATTTTTTCCATCTTGCCTCAGCCACTTATCTCTACCTTTTGCCCCTTGTCTAGGTACTGTCCAGAAAGCCAATTCAAGTTTTCAGGAAGGTCTCTACAACTAAAAAATTATCCCTGGTGGTTCCGTTGCAGGACTTTAGTTCAGCTAAAGATGGGGCTCTTTGTGCCATGACCATGAGAATTTAGCCTCACAGACAATTTGAATGGTGAGAAACACCAGGTTTTATTGGGTGAAAGGGAAGAAAAGGGAAAAACAAGTCCAGAGTACCTGCTAGAGTGTCTCCTGACTGGCCATTCGAATCCCAGGTTCTACACAGGAAAAAGAGGGGCCAGGCTCCTCCCTGCTATAAAGGGTACACATTTCCTGAGGCTCCAACCCAGAGGGCAGGCCAATTGGAGTTTTTCCAGGAACACCTTCCAACCTGGCTGTCATAGTTCTGTCATATATGTTACTTCTAGATCACCATAATATGGCTTTGTGAGGGGATGCTTGACAACAAATTGTCAGATTTTTGTAAACTTCAAAAACTTATAGAAATTTTACATTGATTCAAAATTCAAATGTGATGTCACAAAATTCCTCTCAGTGTATTATAGTAGGTAGCTAATCAGACATGAACTAGGCAATAGAGAAATCCCCTCCCATTGCCCCTTCCACAACCAGAAATGTCAGGTGACCATCAGTTGGTGGTCAAGTGGTTATTAACTGTCCATCTAAAATAATAATTGCTCACAGCTGGCACCAGGGAAAGGTTGCCCCCGAATAGATAGGAAAAATCTGAAGCTGGTGATCAGTAGCTTCCCAATAAGACTTTAGGAGTTGGGTGAGTGGGCTCACCCATACACACTAAGAGGCAAAATGGTGGAGTTTAACCAATATATAAATTCCTAGAGATGCTCGGCTGGTAAGGGAAGATCACCTCAAAGGTGTATGTTTACAACTCCAGTAAACACACTGTGCATGCTTCCCTCCCAAGTGCTAACAGCCACTAAACAGTCCACCCTAAGGGAATAATCAGGGGAGAAGTAACACAAAATGACAGAAGTATGCCAATGTATAAAACCCCAAGTCAAAAGGTCAAACTGTGAACTTGATTTTTCAAGTTGCCTTCCTGGTCTTCTACCACATATACTTTATTTTCTTTTCATTCCTGCTGTTGACAAAAAGAGTCAAACTCTGTACAGTACATGAAGATATTTATTCTGAGCCAGATATGAGTGATCATGGCCCATGACACATCCCTCAGGAGGGATGAGAACTTGTGCCTGAGGTGCAGGGGATAACTTGGTTTTAAACACTTTAAGGAGGCATGAAGCCTCAATTAAATACATTTGAGAAATACATTGGTTTGGTCCAGAAAGGCAGGATAATTAGAAGCAGGGACTTTCAGGTTATAGATAAATTTAAATATTGTCTGGTTGACAATTGCTTGAGTTTGTCTAAAGACCTAGGATCAATAGAAAGGACATGTTCAAATTAAGATAAAAGACTGTGGAGAACAAGGTTCTTTTGAAGTCTCATAGTCGCTGCCCTTAGAGAAAATAGATGGTAAATGTTTTCTATTCAGACCTTTAAAAGGTGCTAGATTCTCAATTAATATCTTCATGATTGGGAGGGCCTAGAAGAACAAGACCTAGCTATGGTTAGTAGAGATTCTTTACAGATGTAAAATTTTCCCCTCAAATACCAGCTTTGCAGGGCCATTTCAGTATATGGCAAAGAAACATGTTTTGGGGTAAAATATTTTGATTTTCTTTTTTGTCACATAATGTTATGCCAGAGTCAGATTGGAAAGTAAGTCACAATATATATGGTTTGTAGGGCATGACTACCCAAACCCCTACATAGGAACTTGGACAAGATAAGAAAAACCAGAACTTAGTCTTCACTGCTATAAAGCTTTTTAATCAACTTTTACTCTGCCTCTAAAACTTGCCTCTGCCTTTTCTTCTGCCTTATGCCCCTCAGTCAAATTCTTTCATCTGAAGAGGCAAGAGCTGAGGTTGCTGCAGACCTCCATGGCTTTGCCACCAATAACAAGTGCACAGGAGATAGACTAGTTTGGGAACTGTAAAACTCAGATGATATGTCACCTGTGGGTGCTGTTTACCAGTTAGGTACTGCAGGGTCACGTTACAAGGTGGCATAATTTAAGATTAATTTGGCAATAGTACCTACACATATATAAAACTCTGAGACAATGAAAGCATTTCATAATTTGTTATTATATAACAATATTGGTCCTTAAGCTTTTCTATTTGTAGCAAAATATTTTGTCAATATTAAGGAAGTATAGACTTTTTATTATTTATTTTTTAGGTAAACTATTATGGAATACTATAGTTTTTTTTCATTTACAAAAAGGTATTGAATATAGGAAAGAAGGTTCCCATACATCCAGCTTTCTCTATTTTAAGATCTTATATTACTATAGTACATGTATCAAAACTAATGAACCAATATTGACATTTTATTATCTAAACTCCATAGTTTATCCAGATTTCCTTAGTTTTACCTCCTTTTCCTGTCCCAGAATCCCATCCAAGATATCACATTAGAGTTACTTGTTATGTCTTCTTAAGCTCTTTATGACTGTGACATTTTGTGGCAGGCCAGGTTTCCACTAGCAGCCAGAGCAGCCAGTTTCCAAAAACCCGTCACTACAATTCTGATGAATGCATACATTAAACATTAAAGAACAGGATAAACTCGTGCCTGACTACAAGGGCTGAAATGCAAAAATTTTGCATGTGTAAAATTTAACACGCTAGATGGGTTTTCTCAGACCCTAAAGTCTGATCAAATAATAAAAGTAGGGCCAGGCCCGGTGGCTCACGCCTGTAATTCTAGCACTTTGGGAAGCTGAAGCGGGTGAACCACCTGAGGTCAAAAGTTCGAGATCCGCTTGGCCAACCTGGTGAAAGCCAGATTCTACTAAAAATACAAAAATTGGTTGGGCATGGTGGAAGGCAACTGTAATTCCAGCTACTCAGGAGGCTGAGGCAGGAGAATTGCTTGTACCCAGGAAGAGGAGATTCTGGTGAGCAGAGATCATGACATTGCACTCTGGCCTTGGTGACAAGAGCAAAACTCCATCTCAAAAAAAAAAAAAGAGAGAAAGAAAAGAAAAAGAATAATAAAAGGATTCTTTCACATACACGTAGTACCAGGTCCCACTTATGGTTAAGAAACTTTCTGCAGCTCTAGAGAAAGCTTCCAGACTCTAGACATTAGATACAGGATGAATGAAAAACTTTAGGTACACTGCCACATAGAGCTTAAAATGTATATATGCACTGAAGAAAAACATAACATTGAGTTAGTCTGGTGAGTTACTCTGAACTTCTCCCTGTAACCAGTTGCAGAAATAAACCCTCTTCTTTTTCAGTCTATCTGCATATTTTTACTGGACCAAGAGAACAAGCAGCCCAAGCAAGTTAATCTGGGAACAATTTCCTCAGCCTTTCCTTGTTTTTCATGATGTTGATCGTTTTGAAGAGCAATGGTCAGATATTTTTTGGGATATTTTATCCCTCAACTGGAGATTTATCTGAAGTTTTCCTTATTGTTACACCGGAGTTATGGATTTTTATAAGGAAGACCACAGAACTAGTGTCAATCTTGTTATATCATATGTAGACACATGCTGTCTTAACCTTAATCACCTGGCAGATGTATTAATAGAATTTGTCCTGTTTTTCCACTATAAAACTATACCCCACCCTTGTGGTAATCCTGCAAAAGCAGGAGAAAATGTTACCAAATTTGTTTTGAAGGACAGACTGATAACACACATGCCAAGAGGTTATGAAACGTTTTATTACATACTTGAGGTTTCTAGGGAAAACTGAGGTCAATCAAGCAAGATCAAAATGGCTTGAGAGAGCAACAAAAGGAGACTGGATGGCTGGGGATTTTATTGTGGTTAGGGGTGGGGACAAAAATCAGCCCCAGTAGTAGGGGCTTACATAGTTTGAAACCTCTGCCTGCATCAAAGGAGGGAGCATTGAGGCTTTCTTATCAGATTGCCCATGTGTGGGATTCAAGGGAAAGAGGGAGAAGTGAGGCTTAAAATCTGTCAACAATCAAACATCAAAAAAATGGCCTCAGAGTCCCCAGAACACCCACTTTCCATACTATGATTTGGAAGGAAGTAAATATATGAAGCTCACACTTAAGAGGTAAAAGTATCTACTTTATTGGTGGGAGTTGGGCAAGATTATCTACATAAATTATTTGAAATTCTTCTGCACAGGAGATATGTCCATTTATTTATCCAAACATTTATTTATATCAGCTCAGATCCATGAGTATTTATACATGGATCATGGTTATTTCTACTTTGGTTTATAATCCAATGGAAAAATATTATTTTTTTTGCTAAAGTTGTTGCAGTTTTTGGCCATTGGGAGCTCTTTAACTTGGCTGCCTTGTCTCTTTGACATACCCCCATAGGTTTTTTTTTCCTGTTTCTTTTAAGTACCTTATTTCTCTGTGGCACTATAATTATGCTCTAGACTCATCATATATATTCCCTGCCCAGCCCTAGAGCCAGCCAATTCTCCAGGGAGTTCTATTTTATTTTACTGGGGTATGGAAATAGAAACTAAGATTGAAATGGGTATTTATTTATTTTTAATCCCAAATTTACTGAAGATGAAACAAGTTGCACAGGGCTTTGTTAGTGGAAAAAGAGCCTCTTGTTATGAAGTGGGAGAATTAACATTCCAAATGATGAGAGTGAAAACAATTCAGACGAAATGAAGACCACGAGATTTCTTCCTGGTTATTTTGCCATATGACCTCTCATATATTGAGTTGAGTTTTATACTCATAATTGATGGTTAAGTACAAAACCACACTGTGCAGAAATGTACTGGCTAATAAACCAACAAAACCTTCGAAGTGTAAGTGGCATTTATAAGCAAAACAAAGAAGTTCACTTAGAGCAAAGCAAATATTTGAAAGAAATAATAAGGAATTGAAAGGAAGACAAAAGTAAATATTCAACATTTCAGATATACATACAGTGAGTTTTAGGCTTTTTATGAAGTATCAACTGTATAAAAGTTGCTGAAATCTTAGTGAAAGGCTATATCAAATGTATTTGCTTGGAGATTTTTTAATGAATCATAACAAGGTATCTCAAATACAAATTTACGGTGATAACATACATATCTAGGAAGTGGTTAATGAAATGGAAGATGAATGCATAAAACAAATAAAAAAAAATTTTCATGGCAACTTGATGAAAGCACAAATATCATTAATATGGAAACTTGTTCAGTGTATGTTATCTTTGAACAGAGTAGTGATATGGAAAATTATCTTATGAAGCTTAATTTACAACAAACGAACAAGTTCTGAAATGTGTTCAACTATGAAGGATTGCAGTGTTAACAAACATGATTTGGATTTTAAGATCTGAATAGGAGTGGGTTTTGATTTCAGGACTTTATTATATTAAATTATATATTTTATATACATAATTACATATATGTGAAATCTAATTTCAGGATTTTATTATATTAAAAAATGAAAATCAAAAGCTCTTTGTTCTTTGGAAGACCTCTAGAAAAAAAGTAAAGTACATAAATATTGATTCTTACAAACAAAACTACTTAAAAATAAAATCAAAAAATAAACTCAGATGTAATGGTCTCTGATGGAGTGCTGAAGATTAGATCTTGTGCTAAAATGTAAATCTATATACTGCTTCATTTGTGTAGAAAAATTCAAGAAAAATAACAAGTTAGTTAAATTGAACAATGTGCTGAGTGATGTAGTGAAAAACGTGATATACTAAACAACAATTAAAAGCTGGATTTGATATATGACACTACTTACTTTAATATGTGGAAGTTTATCACAGACAATGGTTACTGCGCATTTAGTTAATTGTCAATGGGAAAAACTCTCTGATAAAAGTTACAACAGAAGAAACTGTTAGAAGTTAGAGCGGTGAGTTAGATATTGAAACTTTGTCTTTGATCTCTGTAATGATTTTTATAATCTTAATACTTCAATGAAAGGAAGAAATGCAACATATTATTGAACAGTGACATAATATCAAAGGGCAAAAAGTAGTTGTAAGTTTGGAAGTAAAATATTATATATACAATTCCGTAATTTAATCACACATTAATGAAGTAGTTGATGATCTTTGCATATCTGCGTAATGTTATTTCGTAAGACTTTACAAGATTAACCTAACAGTTTACATTATTTTCCATCAAAAGAATGCTCACACATATAAAATATATGGATATAGAATTAATTTATTTCATAAAATGAATAATTTAAATTATAACTATGTAGAATAAATGACTGGAACTGCTTACGGAAAAATAATTAAAGATGAAACTTGAAAATATAGCATTAATAAATAGAATAAGCCAGACACAGAAAGAAAAACATTTTAGTTGCTCTTGTCACAAAAATTTAACTATGTGAGGTGATAGGTATGCTTACTTGCTTCACTACAGTAACCATTTTACTACTATATGTATTCTATAACATCATTTTGTAAACCTCAAATATAAATAATACAATTTATTTCAAACAAGAAAAATGCAGGTTTTTTTCCTTCATTTTGAGTAAAATTTTAAAATGATTAACTTGAGGTGACTAAGATTGCCTTTAATTCTGTTCACATTCCTGTTGAGATGCTCTGGAAAGACTACATTCTGTATTGTGAGTATTAATAAAACAATCCTACAAAATTCGGCCATTTTATTCCCCTTAAAATAGCATTATTATCAATCCAACCAAGACTAAATAAGTTGGCAAGCAAGAAGCAAATTCACTTGTTACATTAAAAAATAATATACTGACACATACAATGTTTGTTTAAACTTTCCCCATAAGTGTTTATGTGGCCCCTGCATTTCATCCATAATTTTGTTATTAAATTACAATTACAGAATGAAAACAAGTTATGAGTTTAATAGTAATCTTCTATATTAAGAGCAATACACACATTTTCAATGAACAGTGTAAACAGATTTGAATTATTTTCTTTTTTCCTATGATTGTTTTGCCTATATTTATTGAAATAGATGTCATGTCTACTTAGTATAATATTTAAAAGGACTTGTATTTGTATATAATTTTCTTTCTTCTAAAAATTTATTTTTATTTTAGTTTTACAAAAGTCTTTAAAAAAGTAAAATTAAAAATGATCCTTTACCCAAGAGAATTTTGAATATCTCATCTAGAATTTCTTAGTCTTTCTCCATCTTTGGCCCTGAGCTGGGGAGGTATTGCAAGCAGACTCTGGGATAATGCTCCAATTCTCCCTGTGTCCTGCTATTCACACCCTCTTGGCATCATCTTCTCTGAGTATGAGCTGCACTCACTGATCCTTTCTAACATACAGAATATTACAGAAGGGATATAATTTCACTCCCAAGATTTGCTAACATTGTGGCTTCCTTGTTGGGCTCCTTTGGCTCTTTGTTGCTGGCTCTGAGGGAAGCCAGCTGCCATGTCCCTCACTGATGTGAAGTACCCTATGGAAAGGTACTCTAAAGTCTACCAATGGTTATATGAGTTAGCTCAGAAGGAGATCCTATCAAAGTGGAAAGTATCAAACATTTTGGGCTCTTTTACCATTATGGTAAAAGATTAGAACTGCTCTCCTCTACTGCTAAGTATGCCTAAACAACAATCTCCTTATAGTATATTCTTTTTACTTTTAATTCCTTATTTTCATCTTAAAACAGGAAAGATCTCATTGCCTTTGTGGGTGATAATGACTGTCTATCATCTTGCATAATTTACAAATGGCAAAGTGATAAAGCAGGCATGAAAATATCCTCAAGATAAATTAAGAGAATATTTCTGAAATGTTTTTTGGGGAAACAAGACATTGATTCTACTTTAACAAATATAAAAGATGAAATTTCAAAGTTAGAAAAAAATGTTTTCTTGTTACACCATATCATCTTTTACAGAAATTCATCTGCTAAGCAGTTTTATGCGTTCTGAATTTATCTGAGTTAATTTTTAGGAAGGGGGATGAGGCCTGTTATTTTTATTCCATTATAAAAATATAGAGATGAAGAGAAGAATAAAAATATAAAACTTTTTGGAGTTTCAGATAAAAAATATTTGATATGGGAATAATTGAAATATTAACACCATAATTTTTTTAAATACATGAAAAATTATTTATTTCTTTAACAAATAATGGTTAGACAACTGGACCAATATTGGAATAAGTTAAAAAACTCAAGGGATTTCTAAATAATGTACCTTGTATTCTTCTCATGAGTTTTTTATAAAATTATATTTTTATGTCAACTCAGACATATCGTATTGAACTCAATTATATTATAAGATATACTCTGTATTTGTTTTCAAATTTGCATATATTTTTGAGATTATCAACATGACAAACTACTTACTTTGGCAATGTTTTATAAAGTGAACCTTTTTTGAATGTGACTTTAATTTCTCAATATGTCAGCAAAACTGATACATTAGGATTTGACACTCCTTAGAGAGCATTCTCTCTTTTACAAGATGAGGCTTTTCTCTAGTTAGAACTTATTTGTTAAGGTTACAAAATTATCTCACCGTTTGCCATTAAAGCATTATGTCAAAATTCTCTATTATTTTTATAGTTATCAAATATGTATTGAAGAAAGAGAATTATTTCAAGTTGCTGCTATTCTAATTTTTCTAGACCTAAATGTAGTTCAAGAAGTCAATTTGAATAATGGCAGAGTTAACAGAATATTCCTGTGGAGTCAGGCATGATTCAAAGTCTATATATGAATAAATCTTCCTTCTTTTTGCTGTGCCATCTGACTTCTCCATCATGCATGTTATAGATATAAGAATATGACCTGAATTCTTTTATTCTCAAATATTTACTTTCTTTCTGAGCCAATCCAAGTAACTTCAAAAAATATTTTTCCTAATTGCTTCAGATTACATGCATCCGTGCCTTCTTAACTTCAATATTAGTTTGAAGTCATGCAATTCAAGATGAAGAATATTACACTACATTTATATATTAATTTATCCCTTCATTTAGCTAACAATTTTTGAATGCTAATCATTATTCCTTAAAATGATAGTACTTGTCTCATGAGGGATTTAGAAATGGATAAATCAGTGAGAGGTAGAGTTTATTTTTTAATTTCCAAATGAGTCTTCCAAGATAGTTTTCTAATCCTGCCAAAATAAAAACTTGATAGTTGCCAGGGTATAAATATGTCCCCCTAAAAATGCATATGTTGAAAATGTAATTCCCAAGACAACATTGTTAGGAGGTGGGGCCTAATCAGTACTGAACAGGCCGTGAAGGCAGAAAGAAAGGATTAATGCTGTTACCGTGAAAGTCTGTTATTGCTGGAGTGGTCTCCATTTTATCTCTCTCACCCTCCACCATGAGGTGACACAGTAAGAAGGCCTTCACCAAATGCCAGTACCTAGATCCGAAACTTCCCAGCTTCCGGAACTATAAGCCAATAAATGTGTTTGTTATAAATCACCCAGTAACAGACATTTTGTTATAACATAATACTAATAAGACAATAGTCAAATACCAATTCATGAATATCTACTAATTACCTGACACTGTGCTTAATATGAATGATGGAAAATAGTCTATTGGGAATATTCTAGTGCTCTCAGTATGCATACAAATTAAATTTGTAACAAAAATTATACAAGATATAATTTTAGGATCTTAAAATATATTTTTGCCATAGTTTGAGCCGAAAGTTTGAGGCTTATTAATCCTCTGTGAAACATCAATATGGCAAGAGATCACAGAATGAAAAACTGAGTAGAAGAGTTGATTCATGTATTTTAAGTCAGGTGGGTCTTTCAAGATTAGATTGCTAGTCCATGAACTCAGGAAAGCCTTTCTACTTTAAAACCCAGAAAGACCAGGAATTTGATCCTTAATATTGATTTAATTTCTGTGAAATCTAAAATGAGTTAAATTGAGGTTAGACACTTAAGATAAAATATCTAAAGATCATTAAGTAGTACTATGTGTCTCCAAAAGTCTCTCAAAAATGCCTTCCAGTCAATACAAAAGCATTTTATTTTCCTTTGAAATCCATGATTCTAGCAGCTTTTCAATTTTGGTTTGGTTCCTGATTGAAAAAAAGATGAAAAAAAATTCTTGATAGTTTCAGAGACATATAATATTAAATATAGTTGGGTAAACAATAATTTATTGTCCCTTCGTTTTGATAGACATGTGTAATTGCTTTCTTTATCCCTGTCTCTCTTTCTCTGTCTCTCTCTCTCTCTCTCACACACACACACACACACACACACACACACACAGGCACGCGCGCGCACCTAGGGAGTTTTTGATATTGAATATTCATTGATTGATTTAATATGGAGGTTGCAGTTATTTCTATAAACAGGTAAATTAGGAAAACACAGTTATCCCTAGGTATTCATGAGGGATTTGTTCTGGGACTGTCCGGAAATAATACAAAATGTAGGATTTTTTAAATGACTGTATTTCTCAAGTCATTGTTATGACAGCAAAAGGAGACTGTTATAGCAGGAACATTTTCCAGGTGACCTTAAATCAAAAGTTTCCCCCCTTTCTGATTTGCAGGTCTCAGAAATACCTGTGGAATGTGGTAGGAATGCAACATTCCGAGATGAAAGAAGGACTAACCAGAAGATCCTGTGGGCTTCTGTTCCCATCCTCTCCATAGAACAAGATGTCCATCAGTGTTTAAACTAGAGTGTCGTGTTGCCCCTGAGATATATTAAGCTGGGTTGTGCTGCCTTTGGGGGTCCCTTAGCTGTGATGCAAATGGGAATTTTACAAACTAGACTCCATAAGTTCCAAGCCACTTTTCTGAGCTTCGGGGGAGTAGCTCTCAATGATTTCTAGGTTGATGTTGTCCCTGGCTGCCTATCTGTAAGTAAGACATCTGTTTCATATAACTTGCGTATGTAGCTTGTATTCTGTCTCACTGTTCCAAACCAAGATGGCAATCAGTGCAACGAACTAGCTTCACATTTATGGGATAAAGGAGATTCAGTGCAGTTCCCAAACGTGTATAAGATGTTGAACTTAATGGGATATGAGCAATGATTAATTTGTACACTTAACCTCTCATCTGTAATAATACCTACTCTGAGAAAATAGCCTGAATGATCCTCTTTTCTCTCAAATTCATGCCATAACCCAACCACTCAAGTGATTTTCACAATTAGTAGAGTACAGAAATGCCTCTGATGCCTTGAGAAGTTAGTGTGGGAAGGGTAGATTGAGAGCATTTTTGCTTAGGGCAAGCCTAAGAATCCAGACTTTGGGTAGGAGTTTGCCTTTCCAGAGTTCTGCAGTTGCCTAGGAGAGACCCAGGATAAAAGAGGTTTGAGGGCAAGCCTTTTTTTTTTTCCATATAGTCCCCTTCAGGGCAGAAATGTGTAGTACCCTGGTCAGATTGTTGTTCCCAGGAATAACACAGGGAGACAGTTGAGTGATGATCTGAGGTTATGTCACATCATCTGTACTTGATAAATTAGAAGTTTCCCTCACCAAAAGGAGTATCTCCAGCATGCTATTTCAGTCATTACTAGTTCATTACAGTATTTTCATCACTGTCTGTCCTCTATTACTAGAGAGAACTCAGCAGTCTAAATTGCACAGATGCTCAATCCTATACCTGCTGATATAAGCAAGCAAAGACAGACCACAAATTACTTAAAGGGCACAGTAAGTTGAGGCATGAAGACTGGGCCAAACAAATTATTGCTCTTGCCAAATACTTCAAATAAGGGCACCCTGGTCAATTTTGTATAAATAAAGTAATAGTTCAACAATTAGGAAGAAATAACTGGCTCTCAAAACTCAAGGTCAGCACAGATATGGTTTTTATAAAGGTGAATAATTCAAGATGAGTCTCTACATTTCATAACATACCTAAGTAACCATTCCTTATATCCTGCATGGAGAAATCTAACTTAAAATGTAGGAGTTTACCTAGACCTATAGGTATGTCAAACTAGGTTAAGATAAAATCAAGGATAAAGAAAATAGAAGTGGTAGTTGGTGTATTAATACTATGAAAAAGATAAATTTATTTTCCCATTAAAGCCTTTTTTTCTGTGTACGTAAGAATATATATATATATATATATATACACACACACACACACATATATGTACATATATATGTATATAGAAATTTAATAGACCATTACCATTGAGATGATTATTTTATTACTGATTTGGTTTGACTGTGTAGCCACCCAAATCTCAACTGAATTGTATCTCCCAGAATTGTATCGGATGGACCCAGTGGGAAGTAATTGAATCATAGGGGCTGGTGTTTCCCATGTTATTGTCATGATAGTGAATAAGTCTCACATGATCTGATGGGTTTATCAGGGGTTTCCACTTTTGCTTCTTCTTCATTTTCTCTTGCCGGTGTCAGGTAAGTGCCTTTTGCCTCCTGCCATGATTCTAAGGCTTCCCAGCATTGTGGAACTGTAAGTCCAATTAAACCTCTTTTTCTTCTCAGTTTTGGGTATGTCTTTATCCGCAACATGAAAATGAACTATGTCATAGAAAAGAAAAACCCACTTGCTGAAGAGAAATTCAAGCTGGCTATGGAGATTTGCATATAGAGGAGCTGAATGTTAATTCCCAAGACAATGGGGAAAATGTCTCCAAAGCATGTCAGTGGTCTTCACGGTAGCCCCTCCCATCACAGGCCTGGAGATCTGGGAGAAAATGGTTTTGTGGGCTGTGCCCAGGGATCCTGTGCTCTGTGTAGCCTAGGAACTTGGTGCCCTGCATTCCAGCTGCTCCTGCCATGACTGAAAGGGGCCAATGTAGAACTTGAGCTGAGACTTCAGAGGGTGCAAGCCCCAAGCCTTGGCAGCTTCAACATGGTGTTAAGTCAAGAATTGGAGTTTGGGAACCTCTGTCTAGATTTCAGAACATGTATGAAAATGCCGGGATGCTCAGGCAGAAGTTTGCTGCAGGGGTGGGGCACTCATAGAGAACATCTGCTAGGGCAGTGCAGAAAGGAAATGTGGAGTAGGAGCCCCCACACAGAGTCCTTACCTAGTGGAGCTGTGGCACCACCTAATGCAGCTGTGAGAAGAGGGCCACATGGGAGGGCAGATATCTATTCTATATGCTAATTTCCTTTCCTTTGGATATATAACTAGTGGTGAGATTGTTGGATCACATAGCAGTTCTTTATTTTTAGGGGTTTTTTTTTGGTAACTTCCATACTCTTCTATAATGGCTTTACTAATTTAAATTCCCAGCAACAATGTGTAAGGGTTTGCTTTTCTTTACATCGTCATCAACAAGTGTTATCTTTTGTCTTTTTGATAATAGCCATTCTAACTGGATTGAGTATTTGGATATTTATTTATATTTCATTGATGATTATTTATGTGGAGAATTTTTCATATACTTTTTGGTCTTTTATATATCTTCTTTTGCGAAATGTCTATTAAGATCCTTTTTCCATTTTTTTAATTGGATAATTTGTTTTGTGCTATTGAATTTAGTTTTTTATATATTCTGGATATTAATCCTTTGTCAGATATAGGAAAATTGACAAGAAGTTAATATCCAGAATATAGGTTTGCAAATATTTTATCCTATTCTGTGTGGTGTGTTGTCTCTCAACTTTGTAAATTGATTCCTTTCCTATGCAGAAGTTTTTCAGTTTGATGTAAACCCATTTGTCTATTTTTGCTTTTGGTGCCTGTGCTTTTAAGGTCTTATCCAAAAAAATCACTGCTTCATATGGAACCAAAAGAGAGCCTGCATAGCTAAGACAATCCTAAGCAAAAATAACAAAGCTGGAGGCATAATGCTACCAGACTTCAAATTATACTACAAGGCTACAGCAATCAAAACAGCATGGTACTGGTGCCAAAACAGAGATATAGACCAATGGAACAGAACGGAGGTCTTGGAAGTGACACCACACATCTACAGCCATGTGATCTTTGACAAAACTGACAAAAATAGGCAATGGGGAAAGGATTCCCTGTTCAATAAATTGTGTTGAGAAAACTGCCTAGCCAAGTGCAGAAAGATGAAACTGGATCCCTTCCTTACACTTTACACTAATATTAACTCCAAATGGATTAAAGATTTAAACTTAAAACCTAACACCATAAAAACCCTAGAAGAAAACCTAGGCAATACCATTCAGGACATAGGCATAGGCAAGGACTTCATGACTAAAACACCAAAAGCAATGGCAACAAAAGCCAAAACAGGCAAATGGGATCTAATTAAAGAGTGAAAGAAAGCACAAAGAAACAATCATTAGAGTGAACTGGCAACCAAAAGAATGGGACAAAATTTTTGCAATCTACCCATCTGACAAAGGGCTAATATCCAGAATCTACAAATAACTAAAACAGATTTACAAAAAAATCCAAAAAACAAAACCAAACCCATCAAAAAGTGGGCAAAGGATATGAACAGACACTTTTCAAAAGAAGACATTTATGTGGACAACAAACATATGAAAATATTCTTATCATCATTAGAGAAATGCGAATCAAAACCACATTGAGATGCCATCTCATGCCAGTTAGAATGGCAATTATTAATCTGAAGACAACAGATGCTGGAGAGGATGGGGAGAAAAAGAAACACTTTTACACTGTTGGTGGGAGTGTAAATTAGTTCAACCATTGTGGAAGACAGTGTGGCCATTCCTCAAGGATTTAGAAATAGAAATTCCATTTGACCCAACAATCCCATTACTGTGTATATACCCAAAGGATTATAAATTGTTCTATTATAAAGACATATGCACATGTATGTTCATTGCAGTGCTGTTTACAATAGCAAAGACCTGGAACAAACCCCAAATCCCATCAATGATAGACTGGACAAAGAAAATGTGGCAGATATACACCATGGAATACTATGCAGCCATAAGAAATGAGGAGTTCGTGTCCTTTGTAGGGACATAGATGACTCTGGAAACCATTATTCTCAGCAAACTGACACAAGAACAGAAAACCAAACACCACATGTTCTCACTCATAGGCAGGTGCTGAACAATGAGAACATGTGGGCACAGGGAAGGGAACATCACACACTAGCATAGGTTGGGGAGTGGGGGCTAGGGGAGGGAGAGCAGGGGTCAGGCAGGCTGGGGAGGGAAAACACTGGGAGAAATGCTTGATGTAGGTGATCAGGGGATGGAGACTGCAAACTGCCCTGGCATGTGTGTACCTATGCAACAACCCTGCAGGATGTGCACATGTTCTCCAGAGCTTTAAGTACAATAAAAAAATAAGTAAATAAATAAAAATAAATAAAACATAAGTACAGTATAAGCTAGATATTATATAAAGATAAAATAAGCAATACTGTAAAAATAATTTTTATTACTTATAATGTGATACTTTTACCTGCCATATCTGAAAAGAAATCTGAACAAAATATGTAGACAGTAATGGAAAAAAAAAATCATTGCCCAGTTCAATGTCATGAAGCATTTGTCCTGTTTTCTTCTAGTAGTTTCATAGGTTTGGGTCTTACATTTAAGTCTTTCATCCATTTTGAGTTAACTTTTTTATGATGAAAAATAGGAACCTAGTTTTATTCTTTTCTATGTGGATACCCAAACTTCCCAAAACCATTTATTAAAGAGACTCATTTCCCCAATGTATGTTCCTTGCAAACCTTATCAAAAATTACATCCACTTTTCATATCCACTCTACAATAGATAATCTATAATATTGAGTCAATGTTGCTGTTAGAATGCAGTAGGAATTCTATTTAAAAGTTTGTTGGGCTGAAGGAAAAGTTTATCCTGTTTCATTTCTCCAACTTTACACTGATGAAAGATCTATTTGTCTCCTTTCTCTCTCCCTAAGCTTTCTGTGAAACATGAAATTTGTTTCAAAGTGAGACTGTAAATAAGTACAGTGAAGCCCTTCAAATATACTTAAGATGTTTTATGTTGAAGAATAAAGACTGGGCTGCAATTTAATTGGCGTGCCAATCTTGATTAGAAAAACAATTGTTCTAAAATGGAACTCTTAAAGGCCAGATAACATTTATTTTATGAGTTGTTTGTGATTCAATGGCTTGAAGAAAATGAAGTTAAGCCATCTGATTACACATGTTCAAGCATTGAAGTTTCTTGCTGTTATGATTAAATATATTATTTCTCAAAATATTAAAATTACAAATGTAAGCTAAATATGATCAAACCATTTGGAACTCCTTTCAATCAAAAGCAAAATCATTTTTAAAACAAAATAAGAATTAAAAATTACATACAAAATGAAATAAATGAAATAAGGCCATAGAAACAAATAGAAACTAAAAAATACAAACAGTTGGAAGAGGGACAATACAAATTAATGTTAACTAGAAGTGAACCTGTTAACAGTGGTCCAGAGCACAGAATTAGTTATTTACATAAAAACTACAGAGTTAAACATTCATTAGAAATACATAATAATCAATGGGATTACAAATGCATGTAATCTGGTGTTCTAATAATGGAATCAAGTCAAGAGAATAAACACCAAACCAGGGATACAGCATATATATATAT
>CAUYQU010072634.1:0-68788 GCA_963574635.1 Cheracebus regulus | reverse complement strand
CAACAAACATATGAAAAAATGCTCATCATCACTGGTCATTAGAGAAATGCAAATCAAAACCACATTGAGATACCATCTCATGCCAGTTAGAATGGTGATCATTAAAAAATCTGGAGACAACAGATGCTGGAGAGGATGTGGAGGAACAGGAAGATTATTTTACACTTTTGGTGGAGTGTAAATTAGTTCAACCATTGTGGAAGACAGTGTAGAGATTCCTCAAGGATCTAGAAATAGAAATACCATTTGACCCAGGAATCCCATTACTGGATATATACCCAAAGGATTATAAATTATTCTACTATAAAGACACATGCACACATGTTCATAGTAACACTGTTTACAATAGCAAAGACTTAGAACAAATCCAAATGCCCATCAGTGATAGACTGGATAAAGAAAATGTGGCACATATACACCATGGAATACTATGCAGCCAAAAAAAGGATGAGTTCATGTCCTTTGCAGGGACATGGATGAAGCTGGAAACCATCATTCTCAGCAAATTGACACAAGAGCAGAAAACCAAACATCGAATGTTCTCACTCATAAGTGGGTGCTGAACAGTAAGAACAGATAGACATAGGGAAGGGAGCATCACACACTGAGGCCTGTTGGTGGTGGAGAGACTAGGGGAGAGATAGCAGGGGTTAGGGGCATTGGGGAGGGATAACATTAGGAGAAATACCTAATATAGGTGACGGGGGAATGGATGCAGCAAACCACCATGGAACGTGTATACCTATGTAACAATCCTGCAAGATCTGCACATGTACCCCAAAAATTAAAGTATAATAATAAAAAAAAATGCCAGCATTGTCCTTATGGGTAAAATATAAACAGCATTATCATTAAATCTAAAAAAAACACTGCCTTCTCTAACCATTGCCATTAGATGATTAAAGAAATGAACATTTGAAAGAAAACCACAATATGATTTATAAATAACATAAAACTGAAAGAAAATTGAGAAACAATATAAAACAAACGATTAAAATAATATGAGAGTTTGGGAAAATCATAAATTATAAAATTAACATTCAAAGTATAATAAATTTATTATATATTAAAAATGCAAGTTTCAAGACATTTAAAAACATCTTTAGTTAAAAGAAAATGTGGCACATATACACCATGGAATACTATGCAACCATAAAAAACAATGAGTTCGTGTCCTTTGTAGGGACATGGATGAATCTGGAAACCATCATTCTCAGCAAACTGACACAAGAACAGAAAAACAAACACTGCATGTTCTCACTCATAGGCGGTTGTTGAACAGTGAGAACACATGGACACAGGGAGGGGAGCATCACACACTGGGGTCTGTTGCGGGGGAATAGGAGAGGGACAGCAGTGGGTAGGGAGGTTGGGGAGGGATAACAGGGGGAGAAATGCCAGATATAGGTGGCGGGGGATGGAGGTAGCAAACCACATTGCCCTGTATGTATCTATGCAACAATCGTGCATGTTCTGCACATGTACCTCAGAACCTAAAGTGCAATAAAATATTAAAAAATAAATAAAAGTATGAATAGGAAATAGAAATGTACAGAATTTATATTAATAAAATTATAAAATTATCAAACTCAATTTAAGGAAATAAAAAAATATAAAAAGCATGTAAATGTCACTTACTGTGTGCCAGACACTGATCTAAGTTCTATATCCTTTAATCATCACCAAAATCTATGTAATAGACATTTATATTGACATTATTTTACATTGGATAAAAATTAGGAAAGGAAGGGTTTAAATGATTTACCCAAGAACAAGCAAGTAGTAAATAGCAGAGTCAGGTGGAAGAGTGAATATGCAAATGGACAAGACCATAAATAAAAATGGAACTCTGACTCTCAATCTCCAGCAACCAGCCCAGCGAGCCAACCCATTATTTATAGTAAACTGTTCCCAGAAGCTGGACTACTATTTCTAACAACCAATGTGAGAAGTCAAACTAAACCCCTTTAACAATAGGCCCCAAATGACCATCAATTGATCAATATCTGACAGCTTCCCTAATTTTCACCCCTGTAACATAAGGCCAACCTGAGAAAGCTACACATGCATATTTAAACAATAACATAAGGTAGTGTGCTTCTAGTTAGCTTAGTTTCAGCTTCCCCATGCCAACAGCCTACGGTGAGGGCATAATGAAGTCTTCAATTCATTGGGAAGCTTTTATTCTTTTCTGTTTGTCTTTGAGTCTTTGTCAAATGCAAGTGATGATGGCTGATTGCCTTGCTATAGCAAGCATTGAATAAATAGCCATTACTTATTCTCACTTGGGTGGTCTTATTTGTTTTCACACAGAATTCAAACTCAGATTATCTGAATCCAAAGTCTGAGAAAAATATTTCTCCATGATGAAAAGATCAGTTCACTACAATTTATTGCAAAAGTTATTCTAATTTTATAAAGTTATTCTAATTTTATCTTTATATAAACATAAAAGCAGAAAAAATATAAAAAAAATTTTAAAAAGGATACATGCCTTATCAAATATTAAAATGTATTTTAAAGTCATAATAGTCTAAATAGCATGGCAAAGTTATGGAATAGTCAGTCATACCAAAAACAGAAAAGAGAGTTCAGAAATTTTCCTAGTATA
This sequence comes from Cheracebus regulus, assembly GCA_963574635.1. Taxonomy (NCBI): domain Eukaryota; kingdom Metazoa; phylum Chordata; class Mammalia; order Primates; family Pitheciidae; genus Cheracebus; species Cheracebus regulus. The sequence goes on along the minus strand of CAUYQU010072634.1, from coordinate 66,177 downwards.
TATAAGACGTTATATGGAAAAAAGCCCATAAATTATTTCAAATAATTGCTAAAATGATATTTTGAAAATTATTTGAATTGTGTAATATATATAGATATCCTCATATGAAAATAAATTATAGATTTTAAGTCAAAAGTTTAATCATTCATATAAAAAAAAGTAAATCATCCAAAATGGTAATATTATGTCTTGAACTTTCATCAGATTTGTACATGAAACCTATAAAACACTACATACTTGAAAATAAAGGAAAAAAATGACAGAAAATACTAATAGCAGTAGTTAAACATATTTTCCTCAGATCAAAAGAGATCAAACAGATAAACGGTAGTAGGAACAAAGAAGATAAAAATAACATAAACAATTACATAACATTTATTTTATCAGCAAATAAAAAATATATACTTATCAAATAACTGTAACATACTTTAAAAGACAATCACATAATTTTATCACAAAAAAATGTAACAAATTCCAAAAATCAGAAATAGCATAAAGTTCAATCTCTTGATCCAGTGCACAAATATATTAATTAAGAGAAAACAGAAACACCAATAATAACAACGACAAAAATTTCTGAAACAATTAGGAGTATATAATGACATAAGTTTTAGATCAAAAAAATATTTGGGACTGTAATTAAGTTAGGTGCTATGTATCATAAAATATGGGACAAGTTCTAAATGGTACCAGGAAGAAAATGTAGTCTATTGGGTTCTAGAAAACAATACCTCAAAGTATGATGTTTAGACATGTTGAGTATTTGAACTAAAAGAGACTAGAAAATCTCAGAATCAAGTTCTTTCTGACCCTCTCCTTTCCTCCCGTTTCCTGTTCCTCTTTCTCCCATAAAGTGAGTCATAGAAATCAAAATTCTTCTTCCCAAAGACAGGCAATAGAAACTAAAACTCCTCTGCCCCAAAGTAAGCCATAAAACTCTTCCGCCTTTCTTCCTCCTTGAAGACCTTCTTTCCAGAAGGGTCTAGCTGCATACCCAGAAGGAAGGAATGCTACATAGAGAGTCTAAGAAAAGTCTGAATAGACAGACCTTTCTAGGTTTCCCCACTTAGTCTATTACCATTAGATCATACCTGTTTGCCCAGTTACATTTCTATGTGGCTATTCATTTTTCATCAAACCTAAGCATAAAAACGGACAGTTTTCCCTGGGTCTTTGGGTTTTCATTTCTGAAGATTCTTGTGTTTAATGAAACTAAATAAATTTATTATGTATATTTTGTGTCAACCTGTCTTTTGTTATAAGAGTGTTAGCCATGACCCTCAGGATGAATGAGAAAAGGTATCAAAACCTTTCCATCCCCGTAAGTCTTAAGTATGAAAATAAATGACTTAAGTATCCTACATAATACATTAGAAAAAGAGCAGTATATCACACTTAAGGAAAGCAGTCCAGGTGTGGTGACTCATATTTGTAATTTCAGCATTTAGGGAGTCTGAGGCAGGTGGATCATTTGAGGCCAAGAGTTTGAGACCACCCTGGGCAACATAGCAAGACTCTGTCTCTATGAAAAAATAATAATAAAAAGGAAAGTAAAGCTAAAGGGCTCCTGAAAATGAGCTATTGCTATCTTTTTTTAACTGTACTTCTCATTTCATAATTTACTCTAGACATGCTGACATATAGAAGGAAAATACCCTTTGCCCTCTACCTTTCTAAGTTCATAGCTGGGGACTCTGTAACAGAAGAAAAAAAACAAACGGAAGTTTATCAGCATGCATGAGGGATCTTCAAAATGTTCATGGAAAATGATATTATAAAAAAGCCATGCATGGATTTAAAAATGTTTATGTTAAAATAAAGGTATACTGACATTTTAAAGCATATCAAAACAGGATCTAGTTTGAAACACTAAGAATGAAAAGACATCCATTTGAATAGACTCTCCATCAGAAGAACATAAATTCTGCTAAAACTGACGTGAAAACATCAAATTTATGGTGAAGCTTGGCTAAAAGAATGGTGAAATTATTGATGCTTAACAAAAGTTTATAGGGAGTATGACCCAAATAAATCAGCAATTTATGAATGGATAACTCCTATTAAGAAGAGATAATATTGAATATGAAGCTCACAGCAGTAGGCCATCCACATCAATTTTCAAGGAAAAATTTAATTTTGTTGATGCCCTAATTGACGATGACCAATGATTAATAGCAGAAACAATAGAGAACAGCATAGCCATCTCAACTAGTTCGGCTTACACAATTCTGACGAATTAAAGTTGAGCAAATTTCCACTAAATGAGTGCAAAAATCATTGTGCCCAGGTCAGCTCCAGGCAAAAGCAGAGCTTTCTTTTCTTTCTTTTTTTGAGACAGAGTCTTAATCAATCAGGCTGGACTGCAGTTGTGTGATCTTAGCTCACTGCAGCCTCTACCTCCTGGGATCCAGTGATTCTCATGCCTCAGTCTCCTGAGTAGCTGGAATTAAAGGCATGCACCACCGTGTCCAGCTAATTGTTTTGGATTTTTACAAGATAAAGGCTTTTACTATGTTGGCTAGGCTAGTCTCAAACTCCTGGCCTCAAGTAATCCACCTGCTTTGGTCTCCCAAAGTGCTGGGATATAGGCTGGAGCCACCATGCCTGATCAAGAGCAGATCTTTCAATGGAAACTTTAAACAAGTAAAATCAAGATTCTGAAGTTTCTTTTTTTTTTTTTTTCAAAGAATTGTAATGGGCATGTAACATGGCTTAACTAGTACAATCCTGAAGACAAGCACAATCAAAGCAATGGCTTCTAAGAGGTAAATGTGGTCCAGTCAAAGCAAAACAGAACCAGTTTAGAGCAAAGGTCATGGTAACAGATTTTTGGGTTGCTCAAGGCATTTTGCTTGTTGACTTTCTGGAGGGCCAAAGAACTATAACATCTGCTTATAGGTGTGGTTTGAGAAAGTTAGCAAGCACTTTAGCAGAAAAACGGAGTGTCATCAGAGAGACCTTTTCTACTGTGACAATTTTGCCCAATCCCCTCATTAAACAAGGGCAATGCTGCAACAGTTTCTATAGGAAATTAGTAGGTATCCACCCTACACCTACTTTGGCCCCTATTAGGCATTTACCATTCACCTGATTTTTGCTTCTGTCTTCTTTTTGTTTTCAAATCTTAAAAAAAATATGCATTTAAAGGGCATCTGTTTTTTTAAAGTTAATATAAAAAGATGACATTGACAGGGTTAAATTTCCAGGACCCTCAGGTTTTAGGGATAGGCTAAATAGTTGGTATCATCCCTTACAAGAGTGTCTTAAACTTAATGAAGCTTACAGAGTAGGAGACACCTTTACAAATGTATATTCCCTTTATAAAGTAAATTTGTCTTACAAAAGGGTAACTCTTCATCTGTTTTCAGAGGTTTGCCTATGTCTATGGTTTCTTAAAATAATGCCTGTGCCAAAAAGGCATATTTCAGGTGGCATATTCTGGTCCCTCATATGGGTTTCTCTCAATTTTCCAGCAACAATTTGTGGAATTATCCAGAATATCCTCCACTTTATTTCTTAGCATTGTATCATCCTTCAAAGCCTCATTAAATCTACCTTCCTTTGTAAGGTATTCTTCAACAATAATCAAACCACAGTTAAAAAAAAAAAGAAAAAAATTATATTAGAACAATCTCAGAGTATGTTTAAAAATCAATATTTAATTATGTCCACTCAGTGTATGTGTATCATTCTCTGACTACCAGATTAGTAGCTCCCCTATAGCCTTATCTTGATTGCTTCTCACACACAGGTTATGAAGTGACTGATAAAGAGATTTTTGGAAGAGCACTAATACTTTTGTAACATATCAAGGATATTTTACAGTAATTTAAAGACAGGAAATAAGAGATAGAGAAGTGTACTAAAAGTCATAGATAAGGCAATGATTTCATCCATAGTCCAGAGATTTTCTGATGATTTTTCTAGATAAGAAGTGGACCTTTGGCCCCATCACTGAAGCTGATTCTGTTGTTGCTACTTGGTATTTCTTTTAGACCTTCTCTTGTCACCACAGGCTGTGATTGCTTTGTATCTATTTTGCTACTTTACAAGATATACTCTGTCAAGGACCTTTGCTACTGGCAAATACAACTCATGCTAAATGATTTTCAGTAATATTTCAAAACAGGAGCTAGCATAGCCACATTTGTGATTCAAGTGTCTCCTCTCTCATCCTTCTTCTTGTCTTTCCAGTTTTCCACCTCTTCTACTGACTGATAAAATAATTTGATTATATAGCAAGTTTGAAATGTCATTTCCAATGAAAATTTTGGGAATAACTTCTTCCTTATGCCCACTCAAAAGGTATAGTAAGCAATAAGAACATGCATTCAGAAAAAAATCAGTTTCATGGGACAGATACGTATTAATACTTACATTTCAATAGTGTCACCTGCCCTGAGCTAATGGGAATTGTCTGTCAGATAATAAACTGGATAGATTGCCTGCTTGTCATATCAAAAGCTTTTAGTTTCATTTTAAAGTTAAGGGGCGATGCAGATTTCCCTGTGATGGAGTTAAATTAAGCTATTCTGAAAATTTTTAAATTGCAAAATTGTCAAATAAAAAGTTTATTGCAAAAGGAAAAAAAAAGATTTTAAATAAGGAGAGAGGGACTACTGCACTGGGAAGACTACTTGGGTCATAAGCTCTGCAAGCATCTCAAAGGTAAGGCAGAAAAGAACTTTTCTTTAGTAGGAATAAATGAACATGTCTAGAAAGAACTGAGCATGGAGAAGTGGGACCAAACCAGAGTTAATTAGAGAATATTATTCCCTGAAGTTAGACTATGTTCAGCTATATGCTGGTTCAAGGTTAATGTGGGTAAAATTAAGGGGCCTGGGAGAAGAAGAGAAGCTTAAGTATTAAGCTGGTGCAAAAGTAAGTATGGTTTTTGCCATTGAAAGTAGTGAAAAAAAAAAAAGGATGTTCTTTTTTGTGTTTTGTTGTTTTGAGACAAAGTCTTGCTCTGTCACCCAGGCTGGAGTGCAGAGGTGCCATCTTGGCTCACTGCGACCTCCACCTCCCAGGTTCAAGCCATTGTTCTGCCTCAGCCTTCTGAGTAGCTGGGATTATAGGCACACACCACCACGCCCAGCTAATTTTGTATTTTTAGTAGAGACAGGGTTTCATCATGTTGGTCAGGCTGGTCTCGAACTCTTGACCTTGTGATCTGCCTGCCTTGGTCTCCCAAGGTGCTGGGATTACAGGCATGAGCCACCACAGCCAGCCAAAACGTTGTTCTTTTAAGAGACATAACAGAAAAAAAGAAAAACACAACAGAGGATAAGATAGTATTCTCAACCTCAATAGAAAGTATTTTTTAATTGGTATGCAGAAAACCCAGAATGAAATTCTGATTCAAAAATTGATTCTCTAAATGATTATTTGGCAAAAGCTAAGAAGCAATTTGACAAACTTAAGCACCAGAAAACAAACTGAAAATTTGTTAGTTAATGCTTCCATTCCTTGTTTTCAAGTTGCATTCCTATATTCAATTCTCTCTCTTCCTTATGTCAGTTGCCCATAAAAATCCATCCCATTCATGAATCAGGTTTGCAGACAACTATAGAATTTAAACTTCAGATCTCAGTTAAATTAAGGGTCATTATTAAATATTTCCATAATAAAAAAAACTTAATATGCTGTATTTCAAAAAAGTAAAAAATATATATTACTATAAAGTTGGATAAAACCATCAACTATTTATAAAATAATTTTTAATTCTTTCGAGTTCATTCAATAGAGTTACCTGATGTACTAGTTTATCTTATTGCTGCTGGAACAACTTACTATAAATATAGTGGTTTTAATCAAGAAAAATTTATTAACTTAAACTCCTGTAGGTTAGAACCCCAATCAGCTATAAAACCAAGGTATTGGCAGAGCTGTGTTCTTTTCTGGAGACCCTAAGAAAAAATTCATTTCCTTACCTTTTCTAAAATCTAGAGGCCACCCATATTTCTTGACTCGTGGCTCTTTTCTATCTTCAAAGACAGACAGTAGGTCCAGTCTTTCTCATGCTGCCACTTCTCTGGTTCTTTTCTTCTATAGTCACATCTCTCCCTCTGACCACAGTCCAGAAAGGTTTTCCACTTTTAAGAACTCATGTGATTTGATTCAGTTAACCTGGATAATCAAGGATAGCCTCTCCATTTCATGATTCTTACCTTAATCACATCTGCAAATCTCATGCTGTGTAAGGTAACATAATTACAGGCTCCAGAAATCAGGATCTCCATCTAACTGGTATCTGGGAGGCTCACACATTTAAGAATTCTATCTGTGGTTCTAGATTCTATCCTGTATCATGCAGATATGATCAATATTACAAATGACCCATGTACTACACTCAGAGCCACCACTCTATTACTGATATGTTAAGGCCATTTCTCATGTCTTTTTAAACAGCCTCATCATGATCTGCAACCAGATTTCATCTACTGGAAGAGACATCAGAGAAAAACTGCTCCTGAACCATGTTAAAAAGAACCTGGTTAGGTACTGTTGACAACAAATACAACTGTGAAATGCCAGGGAGTTAATTGTTAGGTTTCTATTTCACAACCTGAGAAAGCAATTCAGAATTCCAGAAACCATTAATAGACTTCAAATTATGATTCTAAGATATTCTCTAGAAGTCATCAATCAGAAGTAAACCCTGACCAAGACCTTTGAACAAGCACATGATCTCAGGTACTGGACAGTTTCCACACCAGTATTAGAGCTGCATCGAAACCCCTAAGTCCTATTTGGTTTTTCATTTGCTTGTTTATTGTAATTCTTCTCATTTTCTATAAACACCTGGTTGTAATATACCAATAGTATCCCTTTGTCTCTTTTCTTTCCTCTTTATGAAAACTGTTAGGTCAGAAAATACTCATTCTAGTGCAATTTTTAGATTATTTCAAAATAGAAACCATCATCCTCAATCTTGCTGATTCCTAGGTATGCCATGCAGTTCCGAGTCCTCAAGATAAAAAGCCTCTGGACAATTTCAGTCTCATCAAATGAGATCTTAGGAAATTATAGTCAATGGTGCTTTCATGTACCGTGTGGACAATTGAATTTAAAAACAAATACTCAAATTATGACTTTCCTAGTGGCCCTCTCTTTCAAAACAAAACAAAAAACAAATTGCTATAATTTATTGATCAGGCACTAGAAAATTCTTAATTTGTATTCAGCAACCTTCCTAAAATTACGAGCCAAATACTTGCCACCTGAAAGAGTCTAATTCAAATTCAAAACTGTAACTCAGGTAACTTGGGTGTAACTTCATATCATGAATGATTCCTTTGTTTCCTGGAGCTCCATGTTTCTCTATTCGATACTATTTCCTTTCGGGCCAAGGTACCTGTTATTTTTTGCTTGGACTAAAACCCCATGAAATTTAGGAATAATATTTCAAGACATGGCTATATACCAAGACTCTAATTCTATTAATCCCCAAAGTTAAAAATTTTAACTTAGATACAAGGTCCAAAATGAAGTTACCTTTGGTTATATAGGCACTCTAACTGATGGAATTACTGATTCATTGTTTATATAACAATCAGAACAATGTTACCAATGGTAAGACTCATACAAATAATAAAGGCTATAAGAAATGTGTAAATTCTGGCAGCAATAATTAATGATATCACTTCTGCCCTAGATGGAACACAGATCATTCTCAAGACTTTGGCATGAGTAGTGATAGACAATTGCATTGCTCTGGAATTCTTATGGACTGATCTTGTGTATCTGTGCCATTGCTAATTTTTTTTTGCACTTACATCAATTAAACAGGTAAAGTAGAACCTTAAGAAAAAAAGATATTTGGCTTTCTAAAATTAATCATCAGGGCCTATGGAATTTGTTCTCTTGAACTTTCTTTAGGAATTATAGTTCCTGGTTCTAAAGCATCTTACGAGAACAATTATTTGTGTTATTTTTATCATAGTGGGTATATTGCTGGTCTGTTGCATTCTATCCAGTGTTTTAAATGCTTCAGCCTAGTGACTGTCTCATAAGATGAGTGCCATGAAGATACAAGAAAAGGTCAAGAAGACTTTGTAATATAGTTGACTATGGAGACAATAGGATCATCTGTGAGAGGTGAAGGTCTGGATTTCTAATTTTCCCTCATTTGGTCAACCTGTTACAAGTGAGAAAATGACCAAAAAGAGGAAATGAGAGACTGAAAATACAAACAGACAATGGGCCAGCCCATACATGACAATAGAACTCTGACCTAAAACTTCTGCAGCTACCATCCCCTGGAGCCAAACCACAGCTTCTGCAGAAAATATCCAGGGAAACAAACTGCAACCTCTGTATCAATTGTCCCAGAACAGTAAAATCACTTCTTTAATCACTAAGATGTGGTATCTCTTCTCACCCATCATAAGGGACACCGCTGACACTCCTGTAACAAAAGGCAACTTAACAAGGGGAAGCATACAGGATTTATTTAATTGAAGTTTACATGACATGGGAGGCTTCAGAGATGAACTCAAAGACTCAGGAAAAACTGTCTATTTTTATGCTTAGGTTCAATGAGGAATTGGCAGCCATGTGGATATGTAATTGGACAAAAGGATATGATCTAACAGTGAAAAACTAAAGGGGAAAACCCAGGAAGGCCTATTTGTTCAGATTCTTATTGGCCTCTTTGTGTAGCCTGTCTTCTTTTGGATATGGGGCTGGACCCCTCTGAAATGAGGGTCTTCAAGGGAGAAGAGAGAAAGGAGAGAGGAACATTTATAGATTTTACCCCTTGCTTTGGGAGAGAGGGGTTCTAGTTTCTATAATCTGCCTTGGGGAAGAGGAATTTTGCTTTCTATGACTTGCTTCAAGAGAATGAATAGTAGGAGAAAGAGGACAGAAGAAGGTCCAAAAGACCTTGCCTCTTAAACCTTTCGTTTCCTTCAGTTCAGAGTACTTAGTGTGTCATGGTGCCATACTTTGTGATACTGTGCTCTGAGCTCCAACAGACTCATTAGTTTCTGAAATTTTATCCCTGCTTCGAGCTCCGGAATAAGCAGCGAAAGCCCAATATCTTCCCAAATTAGTTATGGGTTGAATATTCTTTATCTCAAATGCTTAGAACCAGAAGCCTTTTGAATTTTAATTTTTTTTAAATTTAGAATATCATCATATACATAATAAAATATCTTGAGAATAGGACTCAAGTCTAAACACGAAACTTATTTATGACTGATATGCACTGTGTACACATAGCCTGAAGGTGATTTTATGAAATATTTTAAATAATTTTATTCATGAAATAAAGTTTTGACTGCATTGAATTTTCTATTTGTGGCATGACGTCAGCACTCAAAAAGTTTTGAGTTCTGAAGCCTTTCAAATATCAGATTTTCAGATTAGGAATGCTCCGCCAGTTTATGATATGTCCTACTTTTATTTGGCCTACCTCTAGCATCCCTATACCAACAACCTCCACTAAGAGAGTTCCTGAAGTCTTCCTTTTTTTCCACAATGAAGTTCCCTCACTCCCCTACCTGTGTTGGCATCTCTGCCCAGTGATGAATGCAAGTAACAAAGATTTACTCCTTTGCAACAGGGAATATATAACTTTTGTTTGTTCTCATTTGGGTGATCTTCCAAATCATATTTTTTACACATAAGTTTTTATCTGTTTGAAATTTTCTTCTCAAAGTGCTTCTCACATTAGAAAGTAATAAGATTCAGGTAGTATGAATTCTAAGGCCATTCACTTTTAACAGCTTTGTATTGACATCTCTTTCCTCCCTGTCAGGACTAGGTGCACAGCAATTCTCAAACCAGGTTTTTCAGCACCCTGAACATGCAATTGCTTTAACGTATCTTCTTTTAGTTTCTCAAGATGGGATTTACTGGAACATTTCATTTACTTTAAGTACATATAGGATATTGATGTCATAGGACATTTTAAAACAACAAAAATGACCTGTCTTGTAAGATAATTTAGAAAAATCAAAACCTGTTTTAGGCTTATCCAATGGAAAATTGAACCGTTTTGAGCACATCCTTCTGGGTTTTAATTTTCACCTTTCATTGGCTTTGGGCTATTTTGCAACATTCTAAATAGAACATTGTAGCAATGCAAAATAATTCTCATACATGGGCATGCAAATAGATTCAACCTTGTGAAGGTTCAATTGACTGCCCCCCATTGAAAAGCTATTTATATTATTAATTCTAACCTATATAAAATTGTGCTGCTTTGACTTCACCTTTAAACTAGTAATAAGATTTGCCCTGTTTTTATCAGTAATAATGAGCTTAAAAAATACTTCACACGTGTTCATCTTACATTTTTATTAAAGTCATAACTTTAGCTTTCTTTTTGAAAATTATCCTTTCATGTTTTTAAGTCTGTAAAATCACTGACAAAATTAAAACCATTACCTGTTAACTATGTTAAATGACGGTGTATTTTAAAAGCAATTATTTTGGCTTGTTATTCCTTATTCTTTTAGATTCTAATGTTTAAAAATAAAAATTATGAATATTTAGACATGAAGAGAAATTATTAGGTAACTGTATATAATACAATTCCACAGATTTTAAGTCTTTTCTAAAATAGAATTGAAAACAAAACTCTCCAAAAAATTTCTACTTTTCATTATTACCAAGTATGGCATTCATTTTAGTTCTTCAATGTCATCTGTACAAAAAAAGTTGAAGACGATATGCATAGCTACTTATTAATTTTGATGTGAAAGACTGTCAGCAGCCTTGTCATATTCTAAGTTTCCTTTAAAATATCCCTTTCTTACTTTTTAAAAAAATTTTTTGGTTCTGTAATCTGAAGCCACACACACAACTGCCAAAATCTCCACCATTGCTGCACTATTTCTTTCAGTTTGACAGAGTTTTTGGTTATATATCAATTAAAATAAAAATACCTCTGTGAAGAATCAAACATAATTAGGGTTGAAGCCCATGAGAGAAACTTATTAAGTCTTAGTAGATTCAGATACATCATATACCAGCTTGAAGTTTTCCCTGAATAGGAAAAAGTGGTCAAACTGGCAAAAAGGGGCTGGAATGAGATATTTAAGTTCTTTTGACCTTTCTCATGTTTTTAGACTTTACTGAAATTTTAAATGTTAATTTCTGGCCAGCAAATCCTTTGGAGTCTGGGACCACCGATGGAACACCACTCGGTGAGCATTTTCTCTTTCTCAAGGATACCGAGCCTTTTTGTGTTGTTTTATTTTGTTGTGCTGTTGTTGCCATTTTATTTTATTTCAGCCTGTCTCTCATCCTTCTGCAGATGTCTGTCTTTCTTAATCATAATCTATCTGTCATTCTTCAAATGTTCCATTAATGTTGGCACACAGAGAACGATGGTTTCATCATTAACAGATAAAACAAACCAGCAATTGAAATAGTGGCCACAATAATAAATGGCTGCTTGATGCCTGATAAATGTGAACATAAACAGTTCATTTACATTTACAGTCTCTGAAGTTCTAATTTAGTGTAGCCAGGTCTAAGAAAATAGGAAAAGAAAGGAGAAAAATAGCTTGGGGGAGGATAATGAGAGAGTTTTCATTTGACGGGAAGTTAAGTTGGGCCTGAATTAGTAATGTTAAACACACTAGATAATTATGCATTAAAGGTAAATCAATAAAGTGGCAGAAAGCAAATAACATGGTAAGTGCTGGTGGGATAACAGTTATTTTTCTGGGCCATTTAAGAGCAATGCAGGTTGAGAGAAGAGATATTTATAAATTGAAAAAGCTTTTTTCTTTTTTTTAAAAGGAAGCTCCTTTTATGTTTTTCTTTTTCTCAAAATCGAATGATTAATTCCATTTTGTACCAGGAATTAGATGAGATCACTAAGAGCTAATTCACATACAGATCTAAGACCTTCACCTCATAAAAGAACCTGAATATGGCTCCTCTTCCGCTCATGAAAACTCTCCTTCACTCTTAAGCATTTATTTTGTGTAAGTTCCATATCTACAAGGGGTTATGAGGTAACTGGTAAGATAAATTAAAATGGTACTCTGTGCCCAGACCTCTTCTCTTACTTAAGCTTTATAATAATTCCAGAAGGTAGTTATTGTTTTTTAATTCTCATTTTACAGATGTGAATATTGAGGCAAACAAAGGCTATATGTCACACATAGTCTTAAAAGTTGTAAGTAATTAAGCAAGGACTTCATCTTGATATAACTGATTTTAGAGCTTGTACCCTTAACCACTTGTTTATTCTCTCCTCCAAAAACACTTTTTAAAGGAATAAAGGCACAACTGCTAGGATTTAGTCTGCACTGAAAGGTGGCCATTAAGGTTAAGAGTGATTCTAGTTTGCTAACTGTACCTCAGCACTTTGGTCTCTCAAAGCTGACAGGCAAGGTATGATTTTAACCGCACAGAATGTGGAGCCAGATTTCATATATGTAAAATCAAGCTCTGTTGCTATGTCTCTTAATGGCTCAGTCTCCTCTGCTATAAAATGGGAAAATACTGATAACCACCTAATATAGTTTGGATGTTTGTCCCACCTAAATCTCATCCTGAAAAGTAATCCGCAATACTGGAGGTGGGGTCTGGTGTGAGGTATTTGGATCATGGGGGCAGATTTCTCACAAATGGCTTAGCGCATCCCCTTGCTGATAAGTAAGCTCTGTCTGAGCTTTCCCAAAATCTGCTCGATTTAAAAGTGTGTGCACAGCAACCAACAGAATGGGGGAAAAATTTTGTAATCTACCCATCAGCTACTGTGCTTAAACCCCCGGCAGGAGGAGGAGCACACAGGTGAATGGGTTCAGGATCTGTGACAAGTGGCTTTGGTCACTGGCAGGAATGAATCCTGTACCTGCCTGCAACACTGTTTAAGGGTTGCCCAGGAGCTCTGGAGCCCCAGAGGGGATGCATTATAAACTATGCTCTTTTAGCTCTGCTATTTGTGGATGGCTTAAGTGTTAAACAGCTCAGTGAAGAGTCAGCATGACAGCCTTTTTGGGTTCCCATACCCAGCGTGTCCCAAATTATTGTCCAGCATCCAGGAAAAATCGGGTCACACAAATGAATTGAAGGGTGATGTATGCAGAGGATTTTATTGCCAGTGAAAGTGGCTCTCAGCAGGATGGGTAACTGGAAAGGAGATGGCGAGGGAAGATAATCTTCCCCTGAAGTTTGGCCATTCCTGATAGAATTCCTCTCTGATCTCAGTCTCTTAGGTCCAGCTGCCTTTTCTTCTCTAGTTGTTCAGACACTTCTTCTTTGCCATGCCACTCAACTCCTCTGCCAGTGGAGGTTGTGCTTTTTATGGCTATAGGGTGGGAGGCGTGGTGGGACAGGGTGGCTTTGGAAAAGGCAACATTTGGGCGGGAAAACAGGAATGCATTTTTCCATTTAAGGCTGCAGGTCCAGGTTTGAGGGTGGAGAGCTTCCCAGGGATCCTACCCTCTTCCCAGTATTTCCCTGCCTCCTGTCCATATCACTGTCATCTGCTTGGCTTCTGGAGAAGCCTCAGGAACCATGGCATAAGGTGAAGGGGGAGCTGGCATGTCACACGGCTAGAACAGGAGCAAGAGAGAGGGAGAGCATCTGGAGGAGGTGCCACACACCTTTTTTTTTTAAATGGTTTTATTTTTTATTATACTTTAAGATCTGGGGTACATATGCAGAATGTGCAGGCTCGTTACATAGGTATACATATGCCATGGTGGTTTGCTGCATCCATCCCCCAGTTATCTACATTAGGTATTTCTCCTAATGTTATACCTCCCCTAGCTCCACCACTGTCCAACAGGCCCCTCTGTGTGATGTTCCCCTCCCTGTGTCCATGTGTTCTCATTGTTCAACATGCACTTATGAGTGAGAACATGTGGTGTTTGGTTTTCTGTTCTTGTGTCAGTTGGCTGAGATTGATGGTTTCCAGCTACATCCATGTCCCTGCAAAGGACATAAACTCATTCTTTTTTATGGCTGCATAGTATTCCATGGTGTATATGTGCCATATTTTCTTTATCCAGTCTATCATTGATGGGCATTTGGGTTGGTTCCAAGTCTTTGCTATTGTAAACAGTGCTGCAATAAACATACATGTGCATGTATCTTTATAATTGAATGATTTATAACCTTTTGGGTATATATCCAGTAATGGGATTGCTGGGTCAAATAGTATTTCTATTTCTAGATCCTTGAGGGATCTCCACACTGTCTTCCACAATGCTGAACTAATTTACACTCCCACCAACAGTATATAAGTATTCCTATTTCTTTACATCCCCTCCAGCATCTGTTGTCTCCTGATTTTTTGATGATTGCCATTCTAACTGGCGTAGATGGTATTTCAATGCAGATTTGATTTGCATTTCTCTAATGACCAGTGATGATGAGCTATCATGTTTGTTGGCAGCATAAACGTCTTCTTTCCAAAAGTGTCTGTTCATATTCTTTGCCCACTTTTTGATGGGGTCGTTTCTTTTTTTCTTGTAAATTTCTCTGTAGATTCTGGATATTAGCCCTTTGTCAGATGGGTAGATTAATTTGTATTTAAGACTACCAATAATTATGGCCAGGCTCACATCTGTAATTCCAGTACTTTGGAAGGCCAAGGTGGGTAAATCACCTGAAGTAAGAGTTGAGACCAGGCTGGTCAACATAGTGAAACCCTGTCTCTACTAAAAATATGAAAATTAGCTGGGTGTGGTGGCATGCACCTGTAATCCCAGCTACTCAGAAGGATGAGACAGGAGACTCGCTTGAACCTGAGAGGTGGAAGTTGCAATAAGCTGAGATCATGCCATTGCACTCCAGCCTGGGCAACAGCAAGACTCCATCTCAAACAAACAAAGAAAGAAGAATATCAATATTAAAATATTTGGTATCTTATATATCAAATTTAGGTGAGAGAAAATAAGGCTGGCATGAGAAGACTCAGTTACAGTGATGGTCTGCCTAACATAAAAGATCTTGGCTTTGATCTTTGACTTTGAAATTTACTAGCCACATTTACTTGGACTATAGTTCTACCTTTTGAAATTTTAGTTTTCCTACCTGTGCTATGGTGATAATAGTATAAAATTAATAGGGCTGCCATAAGAATTAATGAATTTATACATTGTCAGTGTTCTCAATAAATGTCAGCTACCATTTTTTGTTGCTTCCTTGGCTGTTATTAAATTTTCTAGGATTAAAAAGCAGGGCAGGGTAAGCCCTTACAGCTTTCATCTTGAAATTCGAGTTGGTAATATCCTTTGTGAATTTTATCTGAGCATATTAGTTACTTCCAGAAGCTAAGTAACTAAACAGTGACCACACATGACAATAATATACATTCCAGCACCACTTCTAGTGTATTATCTTAGGAATCAAAGGTCTATTCAGTTTCCTTGTCTGTGATCTTTATTTTGATCTAATCTGCTTTTTTTTTGCCTTTGTTTACTCTAGCTCTCCCTTTTTCCTAGAGAAAAAAAAATTCTTTGCAAAAGTATACAGTAAGATAGTATCTGAAGGATAAGTAGCAGTTAACTAGTCAAACCAAAATGAAAAAACAGTCAACTCAGAGAAAGTGTGTGCCAAAAGCCTGTTCAAGATAAAATTGTAAGTAAGACTATCTAAAAAATTGGCACCATACACTGGTAAAACTACATCAAACTTTTGAATTAAAATAAATGCTGAATTGAAAATATTATTAAAATAATTTTGAATTGAATAAGTGATACACACCTGTAAAGGGGAAAACTGAAAAAGAATCAAACAACCTAAATATTTATTACCAACATAACTGCCAGAGTTAATGTTCTCACTACTGACAATGCTTATTCAAGAACATGTTATTTTTTTTCATTAATTTTTTTCAGATCATTTTATGTCTTTCAATAAAGCCTTATATTTTTCTTTACATGGGTTTTAGCATTTTTTTTGCAACATATTCTTTAAGAATTTTGTAACTTGTGGAGGTATTTCTAAATAAAATTGTTTTTGTATTTTAATTTCTGGGTGACTGATTCATATTATAATGGCAAGAAAGTATATTTTTTTACATTCATATTATGTCTAATTACCTTGAACTCTCAGAAATTCTAATGTACTTTATCAGTCTTTACAGAGGTATATAAGTGTAAACCAAAATGAGCATATTTGTACTATTAATTTTATTTTGTTATCTTATTGCACTTACACTATGAATACAAATAGGTTTTTCAAACTGGATTATATTGTCCTAAAGTTTACATTAAAAATGCCAAATAATACCCATGACAGGTATATTTTAAAAAAGAATTTCAAAAGAGGTTTTACTAAGCTGAATATTAGTAAAGCCATGTAATAAATCAGTTTTACATTAGTAAAAAACATAAAAATAAAAGATGAAAAATAATACACAACATCCAGAATGCATACATCTGATAGCAAAAAATGAGGTTATTCAACCCAAAACTTATTAATATATTTAACTATTTAAAATATTAAATATATATCATTGATGTTATCAAATAAAGACAATACAATGAAGAATAGAGGTTGAAATCCAGAAGAAGGAGAAATACAGAAGGCAGTCTTGTACTTGGAATCAATTTCTCAAGGAGAAAACTACTAATTTTTTAAATCAACATATAATTATTTTACATGTTTATGGGGTACATAGTGATGTTTTGGAACATATAATGTATAGTAATCAGATACAGGTAATTAGCATATCCATCATTTTAAACATTTATCATTTCTTAGTGGAGAACATTTAATATTTTCCATCTAGCTATTTAAAAGTATATAAGATATTGTTACCTGTAGTCAAGCTACAGAGATATCGAACATTAGAACTTCTTTCTACCATCTAGCTATAATTTTGACTGCCTTAACAAATATCTCCCTTTCTATTCTTTCCACCCTCCAGTATCTTTTGTTTTACTTTTAGCTTTTATGAGATCAATTTTTTTAACCTTGTATAGGTTTGTGAGAACTAACAGTGTTTATCTTTCTCTTTCTGTGTTATTTTGCCTAACATACCCCTCCAGTTCCATACATGTAGCAATGAATGGCAAGATTTCTTTTTCATGGCTAATTAGTATTCTAACATGTATGTATACCACTTATTCTTTATTCATTTAGCTGTTGTTGGATACCTAGGTTGATTTCATAGCTTGGCTAATGTGAATAATGCTAAAATAACCATAGAGGTTCAAATGTCCCTTTTATGTGCTGATTTTCTCTTTCTTTGGATAAAGCCCCAGTGATGGGATTGCTGGATCATATGATAGTTTCATTTATAGCTTTTGAGGACTTCTATACTGTCATTTGCAGTGACTTTACTAGTTCACATTCCTACCAACAATAAGTAAGAGTTTACTTTCATCTTTGTCAGCATTTGTTATTTTTTTTTGTCATTTTGATAATAGTCATTCTAACTGGGGTGAGGTGATAACTCATTGTGGTTTTGATTTGCATTTTCTGAGAATTAGTAATGTTGACAATTTTGTTCATATGTTTTTGGGCCATTTGTATGCCTCTTTCTGACAAATGTATGTTCAAGTCATTTTCTAATTTAAAACAATTATATAAATTTATGGCACAGAAGTACAAGTTTGTACAGTAATTGTATTATTTTGTTTTCACACTGCTATAAAGAAATTCCTGAGACTGGGTAATTTATCAAAGAAAGAGGTTTAATTGACTCACAATTCTACATGGCTGGAGAGGCCTCACAAAACTTAAAATCATGGCAGAAGGTGAAGCAGACATGTCTTACATGGTGGCAGGCAAGAGAGAGAGCATGAGAGAGTGCAGAAAAACACTACCATTTATAAAACCATTAGATCTTGTGAGAATTCACTCACTATGATGAGAACAGCATGGAGGAAACTACCCACATAACCCAATCACTTCCCTCCTTTGACACATGGGGATTACAATTCAAGATGAGATTTGGGTGGGGACACAGAGCCAAAACATTCACTGGTCAAGTCAGTACTTCTATGGTATCTATCACCCATATAAGGTACATTGTACTGACTAAGTAATTTCTCATCATTCACCCCCTCATTCTGCTAAATCTTCATTGTGATCATTCCACTCTCTAAGTCCAAGTGTATACTGTTTCTTGCACCCACTTATTAGTGAGATCATGTGATACTGACTTTCTGTGTCTTGTTTCCCTAAGTGACCTCCAGTTCCACTCATGTTGTTACAAATGACAAAATTGTATTCTTTTTTTATGCCTGGATAGTATTCCATTGTGAATATATACATCACATTTTCTTTATCCAATCACCCATTGGTATCAACTTAGGTTGATTTCATATTTTTGCTATTGTGAATAGTGCTGTGATAAACACAAGTGCATGTATCTTTTATATACATTGATTTACCTTTCTTACTCCCACTAATGAGGTTGTTGAATGAAATAGTAGTTCTTTTTTTTTTTTAAGGAGTCTTTCTCTGTTGCCTAGGTTGGAGTGCAGTGGCATGATTTCCGCTCACTGCAGCCTCTGTCTCCCAGGTTCCAGTGACTCTCCGCCTCAGCCTCCCAAGTAGCTGGGACTACAGGCATGCACATCTGGCTAATTTACGTATTATTAGCATTTTCTCTGATAATACAAAACAAGGTTTTCCCATGTTGGCCAGGCTGGTCTCAACTTTCTAACCTCAAGAGATATGCCCAATTTGGCCTCTCACAATGTTGGAATTACAGGTGTGAGTCACCCCTCATGGCTGAATCAAATGGTAGTTCTATTTTTAGTTTTTTGAAATATCTCTGTACTGTTTTCCATATTGGCTGTACTAAATTACATTCATATCAACTTTTTCCATTCCATTAGTTTAAAAAAAAATATTTCCATCTTAATCCTCTGTTGACTAAATGATTGGTCTGGATCATGTTGTTTAATTTTCATGTATTCATACATTTTCTGAAGTTCTTGGTTCTAATTTCTGGTTTTATTCCATTGTGGTGTGAGAAGACACTTGACACTCTTTTGAGTTTTAAAATTTTTTAAACTTATTTTATTGTCTAACATGTGGTCAGTCTTTGAGAATATTTCATGTGCTAATAAAAAAAAAGAATGTATATTCTGCCTTTGTTGGGTAGAAATTTCTGTAAATATCTATTAGGTCCATTTGGTCTAAAGTTTAATTTCAGTCCAGTGTTTTTAGTTGCTTATCTCTCTAGAAGACTTAATGCTGAGTTTGAGGTGTTGCAGTACCTAACTGTTACTGTCTTGGTGGCTATCACTTCTTTCTCTTTAGGTCTAGCAATATTTTTTTAATAAATATGAGCATACCAGTATTGGGTACATATGTATTTAGAATTGTTATATTCTCTTGCTGAAGTGACCCTTTATCATTCTAGAATGTCCTGTTTGTTTTTGTTTGCTTGTTTTACTTTGACGTAAATTCTGTTTTATCTAGTATAGCCAAATCCTGCCCACTTTTGCTTTCTGTTTGCATGAAATATAATTTTCTACTCATTTACTTTGAGTCTGTGTCTTTTCAAGTAAGGAATTTCTTACAGGTAATAAGTAGCTAAATAATACATTTTAAAAGCAATTCAATAAGTCCATAGTTTTATGTGGAGAATTTAATCCATGTGTGTTCAATGTTAATATTGTTTTGTTCCTATATTATTAGTTATTTTCTAGTTTTACAAATTATTTCTTTTCCTTCGTCATTTTAGTTTGGTGAAATTTGGTAATGATGTCATTTGATTCCTTCTTTTCCTTGTGTGAGCCCTTTAAAATACAAAACAGGATATTTTTACCGAGCCCTGTCCTGCTTGGCATGTCTTGGGTTCTGTTTTGTCACATTAACTGTAAAAAGTTACTATATTTTTTAATGAACATCTTAACTTTTACCCAAACCCTCAAACATCTTTAAAAAAATCCACAAGCAGTTCAAGGAGTAAATGGATATATACAGGACTGACTGACTAGAAGCATTTCAAGCATGCCTCATCCACTTAGAAGAACTAAATAGTATTTAGATAATCACACTTTGAAAACATTATCTAAGAGGGAACATAGGAGTTCAACAGAAAATAAACAAGAAACACCACATTCTAGAAAGGAAAAGAAAAACAGGGAGCTGTTTGGCCACAACTGGCTGGGAACTGGGAGTGACTCCTAAACGTGGCAGAGTGAGTGAGACACTGGGGAATTAAATTATTCAGGCCACATGAGGGCACCTTGACCCCCAAATCCCTGAATCTAACTTAAAGAGTGGCCGGGAGACTGTGAGAAGAAACTGCTCAGAGAGGGAACACATCCTGGGTTTGACACACTTTATGAGACCTAAGGTGACTACAGTAAGATTCCATTCTTGATTTTTGGTCTTATCTGATAAGCAAATGCTGAGGGAATTTGTCATCACTAGAGCAGCTCTGTAAGAAATGACTAAGAGAATCCTAAACTTGGAAGCAAAAGAATTACGTACTTTAGATTGAAAATAATTTCTAAGGTAAGTTTGGATCTGCAATAAAAATGGGAAATGGGAAGAGCAAAATGCCTATTACTTTTATAAGTCAGTAATAGTGAAATGTGGGTCTATACAGATATGTGTGTGTGTGTGTGTGTGTATGTGTGTGTATAAACTCCATGACAATAAGTGAGTATAGAGTAAATTAATCTAAAGTATTTTAATGTGTGTGTGTGTGTGTGTCTGCCTGGGAAGAGGGAAAAGTATGTACTGACTTTTGATGAGACCCAGATGAGTTTTATAATCTTGAGGCTAGTAAAATTTGTTTTATAAGAACTAATGTGTTTTATAATCATTTGGGTTTCTATACATTGCCCCCTCCCCTAAAATTTTTTTTCTTTTTTATTGATATAGCATACTCCCATTTTTTCTTTACAATGACACCCAGAGCTTAATTATTTGGTTAAGATAACTCTGACATTCACAATTTGATCTGATACATTTCTCTTTGATAATCACTGAAATGTATACTTTTATTTTTCATTGGTATATTCCAGTTGTCTTTGAGACTAAAAGATCATGAGTCAATTTGCCAAGGTTACATAAATAATCAACTGCAGATGCTGGATGAAAATTCTGAACTCTTTCTTGGTTCTTACTACCACATATTTCTCATGATGTTACATTGTAAATATTATGGTTTTATTATTTTTTTCTACAAAGAATCTAAACTTCTGTGATCATTTCTTTCCCTAAACTATTATTGTAATTCCAAGTGTCACATTCATTAGCTTTTCTTTGTTTTATTTATGCTTTCTAATTCTTTTTATTAATATAGGACCCTTTAAAGGCAAAAAGTGAATGCCCCAATTAGAGCCAACCACTGTGATTAAAATATGTTAGTGCGTACATATTTACCATCATTTTTTTGTTTCTGCATGGGTACATGGGTGAAGAAAAAGTTACAAATGAGAAATGTAAAAGTTTCATGTTTTAGTAATAATTTTTAAATATTATATTGTGAAAGGAAATGATAAATGTTATCTATTAAATCTAAAAGTTGTTAGTTACTGACCTATATAATAAAAGGTCATAGAAATTAATATTTCTAAAAATATTTAAGTTATAGATATATTACTTCAAGCTAACTTTTTTCTGAAAGAAAGAAAAGAAAATTCTAGATTTAGAAATATATGAAAATATATTATGATCCAAATTAGTTTAGTTTGATACCACAGCTCATGAATTAAGAGTCATAGAACTAGATGGTATGCAGATTTTATAGTTTACCTATGAGTTAAGCTTTTTAAAGGAAAAATAGTTTTAAAGGGGTAATTTTTTAACTTAATCTCAAAGAATTTTTTTCTGGAAGGATAAAATCAATGTGAAGATCTTGAATGGTTAAAGAGCCATTTTTGAATGTTGGCTTAAGATTTAAACTACTGAAAAACAATTAGCAAGCAGGATGAAGTAGGGGAAAAGGCTCTATCAGTACTGATAAAATGAATGCTAACTTACATTCTTTAGGAATTATTTAAGTTTATATAAGACTATTTATATTCAATCTAGATTCCTTACTCTCCTTCACTTGGTCAGGTATTCTGCCATACTTTCATAACTTGTCCCTGATTTTGATGGCAAACTAGAATATTTTGATTTCTTTTAATATTCTTTTTTATTAGATTTCAAAAATTTTATTTTAGAGTCCAATAAGGTATTAATTACCATTTCAGTTTGTTTTCTGCTGATACAACAGAATAACTGAGGCTGAGTAATTTATTAAAAATAAAGAAATTTATTGAGCTCATGGTTCTGGTAGCTGGGAAGTCCAAGAGCATAGCAACAGCATCTGGTGAGTACCTTTCATGTTGCCTCATACCACAGCAGAAGGTGGAAAAACAAGAGAGCACCAGTGAGAGTGAGAGAAATGAGGAAGAACTTATCTTTTATCAGAAAACTACTTCTATGATAACTAACCAAATCTTTTAATAATGGCATTACTCCATTCATAAGGGCAGAGTACTAATGACCCAGTCACCATTAAAAGGTCTTATCTCTTAAAACTGTTTCACTGGAGATTAAGCTTCCAATACACTTTCATACTTTAGAAGTTACTCTCCTATTCTTCTACCTTTAATGAATATATATGCTATTGCCAGATCTATTTTAGGTGGCTTTAAATTCCAGATAATCTTGTTGTACCCTCACATGTGAACGAGGTTCTTCAATCAACTCACTTATATAGTAAGATTGATATCAGTATTAATGATCACATTTATCAATTCCCAACTCTAGGGAATTAAAATATTATTTTTACCTGCTTGATCCTCCTACCGCAAATGTGAAAAATGATGATAGAGAAGATTTGGAAAGATTTGTGGGGTTTAAACGACTGTTATCACTATTGGAAACATTAAAAATCAAACAAAAAAAAATCCAGACTAATACATTGCACTCTTAATTTCTACCAAAAATAATATGAACATATTGTAGCCATCCCTCCTATGTTGTCCTATTTATCATCAGATTTAATAATGTGAGTCACTGTATATTTATTAACATTAGTCATAGGTTGAAATAATATATAGTTTTTCTGCCAAATTTTTAATAAAAAATTAATAATCTGTGTTCTCTTTACTTGCTAAGTAAATTAGGCTGAAAATTTCCATTTGATCAGAAGGGCACTTGCTTCAACATTAATTGATTTGTTAAATTTAAGCTTTTTTGACCCAAGGAAAATTTTTTGACATGTGTTGCATCCAATAAAATAAATAGTAAATATATTTCTAAACTATCATATGGATATAGCATGTTAAATGATGTTAAGATTATTAATGAAATTAGGATTCTAATATTATCTCATAATGTGAAAGGTGATTTTGTGTGTAAACATTGCTTATTCGTGTTTCAGTGTGTCTTTGTGGCTGAATGTGTGTATTCTATTCCCTTGAACAGTGCTAACTGTGGGTAAAATTGTGAACAAGGCACATTTTATCTCCAGGACTCTCCTCAGACTTTACCAAAGACTTATTTTCTTTTTTTTGTTGTCTCAAAATATTCTGATAACCATCAGAGTGACAGTCATTCGCAGGATTCTTTTCTCCCCAGAATTCTAACTTTCACTTTCATTCTTGTTAATTAAATGAAAATCATATCCTGGCAAAGAAATATTATTGCTTTGGTTGAGAAGTGTTTTAGAGATGAGAAGAGGCATAAAAGACAAAAAGGGAAGAGTGAGGTGAGGGGGATAGAGGAGAAAAAGAAAATAACAAAAGAAAGGAGGCTATCTCATGAAGCTCAGTGGAGAAGACCTGGAAAGAAAGAAACCAGAAATCAAAGCAGCACTTGGAAGCTTGATCCAGGAAGCAAAATTACATTCAGTGAGGTTACAAGTTCCTGTAGAAGAATAAATATTATCTTCTGTTCATAAAAAAAGTGGAAAAATGAATATACTTGAAAGATATTTCTTCAAAATAATTGTAGAAACTTGTAACTTGTTTACTTAATTAGTGTATGCTATGGTCTGATTGTTTTTGTCCTTCTAAAATTAATATGCTTAAATTCTCATCCATGAGGTAGTGGTATTAGGAAATGGGAATTTTGTGGACTTTATCAGAGCCTACATGAATAGGATTGGTGTCCTTGTAAAGTAGATCATAGATAGCTAGTTAGTTCCTTCCAAGACGAGGAAACAGTAAGGAAGTACCATCTATGAACAAGTAATGAGTCCTCTGCAGACACTGGATCTATCAGCACCTTTAACTTAGACTTTCCAGTTTTCAGAAAAATGTGAAATAAATTTCCATTGTTCATACACCAGTCTATGGTAGCTTGTTATGTTAGCCCAAATGGACTATGACAGTATAAGACACTGAAATAATAGGAATTTTAAGCAATTATACATCATATGTTTATTCTTTATATATTCTGAATTCATTCAATCAATATAAAATAAATGTGATAGCTAAATGTTATTTAATGGAATTTGCAGAAGATAACGTATATACATTTATATTTTGAATGAAGATTTTATTTTCTTAAACAGTTTCTGATTTATAAAAAAATTGGGCAGAAAGTACAAAGTTCCCATGTGCCCCCTCATTTTAATCCTCATTCCCCTCATTATGAACATTTGGCATTAGTATGGTATATTTGTTATAACTAGTTAGCCAATATTAATACATTGTTATTAACTAAGTCCCAGTTTATTTTTTATTATTAACTAGTTCATATATCAGGATTTATTCTTTGTGCTGTGTGTTCTATAGGTTTTAAATGTATAATGATGCATGTCAACCATTACAGTATTACACATAATAGGTATGCCCTAAAACTCTCTTATTCATGCCATATCCCCCAAACTCCTCTATTCATCCCTTATTTAATTCCTTATTCATTCCTTTAAACTCCCTTATTTATCTGCCCTAAAACTCCCCTTATTCATCTCTCCCCTTCTTCTCTCCTCCCCTGGCAACCACTGATCTTTTTACTGTCTCCATAGTATTACCTTTTTGAGAGTGTCATATGATTGAAATCATAGAGTATATAGTCTTTCCATACTGACAATTTTTACTTATCAACATACATTTAAGTTTCCTCTATATATTTTTGTGGTTTGCTGGCTCATTCGCTTTTAGCACTGAAGAATATTCTACTGTATAAATGTATCACAGTTTGTCCAACGTCTATTGAAGGACATTCTATTAGTTTATTAGGGCTGCCACAACAAAATCCTAGCTTGGGTGGCTCAGGCAGTAGAACTGTATTTTCTTACAGTTGTGGAGGTTTGGTTTCTTTCTTCTCTTCTTGGTTTGTAGAAGGGTGCATTCTTGCTGTGACCTCCATGGTGTGTATGTGTGGGCACGTCCGTAGCATCTCTTAGTGTGTCCAAATTTCTTCTTTTAAGGACATCAACTATATTAGATTAGGGCCTACCCTAAGGATCTCCTTTCAACTTAATCACCTCTCAAAATATCTATATGCAAATACAGCCACATTCTAATGTTCTGGACTTAAGGGCTTCAACATACAAATTTGAAAGGAACATAATTCAGTCCAGAATAAATATCTTACATGCTTCCAAGTTTTGACATTTATGAATAAAGATGCTATAAATATTCATTTGCAAGTTTCTATATGGACATAGTTTTCATCTCATTTGGATAAATATCCAGGAACACAATTGCTGCATCATATGGTAGGTGTGTATTTAGTTTTGTGAAAACTCCCAAACTATCTTCCAAAATGGCTGTCTCATTCCTACATTTCCTCCAGGAATAAATGAGAGGTATTGTTGATTAGCCTCCTTGCCAGAATTTTATGTTGTTAATTTTAATATTTTTGCTATTCTTATAGATGTGTAGGGATATCTTATTGTATTATTTGAAATTATCAGATGGCATATGTTTAGCATATTTTTATATGTTTCTATTCTATCTAGATGTCTTCTCGGGTGTGGTATCTGCTCATATCTTTCACCTTTTTTTAATTAGCTTGTATATTTTTCTATTGTTAAGATATGAGTTGTTTATATATTTTTGATATCAATCCTTTATCAGATACATGTTTTGCAAATATTTTCTCCCTGTCTTTAGTTTGTCTTTTTATTCTCTCAAAACAATTTTTTTTTCTGACATTTTAATTAGTGCTCATTTGTAGATGTGTATAGACTGGCATTTGACACCAAACACTCTTAGATTAATGAAACATAATAATACAATATTTCTACTTATTGAAAAAAACCTCAAATCATTTAATGCTATAATAAACCACTTAGAAAAATATGGATTATATACTTCATTGTCAAAAGTAATCTTAATTCTAACCTAAACTTTTACCTAAAGATTTTATTCAGTTTTATGTGTTCTGTAGAATATTAAGAGCCAAAGCTAAGTGAACAGAGACTCAACTGTTCTCGTGGACAGTATACTGGGAGATAAACTTGTGGTTACATAGTTTTCTGTCTGCTGCAGAGTTTTTGTACAAATGCATATGTACAGGACACAGATATCTATTAACAGCCTGTGCCTATAAATATGTGCTCATCTTTTAAGCATCAGAGTTTATCCCAAGCTATCTTGTGAATACTGACATTTACATAAAACATACCCCAACAAATTTATCTAATATTTACTTTGTCAAACACATTTTATTTTAAAATAATTCTAGATTCATAGAAACTTGCAAAGAAGTACAGAGAGCTTCCATATGACCTTCACTAAGTTATTCTGTTTGGTTACATCTTACATTAATTACAGCACAATATCAAAATCAGGACATTGTCTAGCTCCCTGTCATTGTATTATATGTGGAGAATGATAACCAAAATAAGATATCAAAACCAGGACACTGTCTAGCTCTGTGTTATTTTATTATATGTGGAGAATGATGAAACCATAATGACATTCAAAGTAAAGAACTAGTCTACCTCACAAAAATCTTCCTCCTGCTATCACTTTATAGTGACACCCACTCTCCTCTTTTTCATCATCCCTCTATCCTGGCTATCACTAACCTGTTCCTCATTTTCATAATTTTGCTATTTTGAGAATGTGACATAGACAGAATCACATAACATGAACATTTTTTATATTAGTACTATTTTTACTCAAAAGAATATTTATGTTCATATAAGTTGTTAAATTACCAACTTTTTTCTGTTCTATTGCTATTATTACATAATATGGATGTATCACAGTTGATTTAAATATTCATCTGTTGCCAGATGCTTTGGTAAAATAATACACTCTTTACTTTCAATTCTTTTAAATTTGTTAAAATTTATTTTATGGTCTTTGATATAATGTATATTGGTGAATGTTCTATGGCACTTGGAAAGAGTATGTACATCATTGTAGTAGTGTGCAGTGTTTTATAAATGTAGAGTAGATCCTGTGGTTGATTATAGAATTGAATTGTGTATCCTAGCTAGTTTTATGTCTAGTTCCATCAATAGGTGAGAGAGACTTTTAAATTTTCAAAAATATTTGTAAATTTTTTCATTTTTTCAGTTCCCTCATTTATGTTTCATAAAACTAGCAGTTCTATTACTTGGTAGATACGTTTAAGACTACTGTATGTTCTTGTTAAATTGAAGTTAGGGTTCAGAGTGCTAGTGTGTTGAACGACGTAAGAGACTTCAGTAATTCAATGGGTCCAGAGCAAGATGTCTGCTTCTAGAAGAAAATAGCTGGAATTTTACAAATCAATCAAATTTCACAGATTTCTAATTAAGAAGTATAAAATACTAATTATTTTCTTGCAACTTAAAAGTCTAAGAATATTTGAAGGACAGACTTCAAGTTTGATCCTGCAAATTTCCTACTTACATCATTTATTTACACAGATTTGGGAACAGATGAGAAAAATAGCCAAGTTCTGAAAATCGTAATAGAGACATAAAAGAAAATTTAGAAGACTTTATATTCCATGAGCCATCAACCTTTAGAGAGTTCCTCCTTCCTTTGTCTATGAAGTTATTCCTCACTAACTGGTAAAGATGCAGAAATTATTATCAGAGCCTTTATACCTTAAGAGGCCAGTTTTACTAGTACCAGATTCCAGCATTTCCAGCTTTGTACAGGATGACCCGTACAAAGGCAAACCTAGAAAGAGAAGCTTTACGAAAAAAGAGAAGGACTCTGCTATTTTAAGTATGGGAAACTGTGGGAAATAATTTTGAAACACTGAATATAGGGAGCAGTTTAATATCTTCACACTGCTGAATATAACAGATTCTGAAGTTCATGGGCTTCAGACAAATGAATAAAGTGATTTTTATAATTTCTTGATTAGCAAACAGAAATATGGATTCAACACAAAACCCTAGAGTGCATTTATCATTTATAATCCATCATACTGTCTCATACAATGTATCCTGCTATAGGGATACTCTTGTAAATAAGTTCTTATATGGCAAATAAATTCTCAGCATGTTTGAAAAGCATCTGAATGTTTATTATCAGAACTATGTAGATTCTTTGTTACATTGTATATAAACTCTACCATGTCTAAAAAGATCTCTCAATGACAGAGACTAAGTGGGAGCATATAAGAAGCAAAGTCATTATGGTTAGTATCACTGGAGGAGTGTGAGAGTAATGATCAGAATTATCTATTCAGTAGATATTTTTGAAAGCTATTAATTATTTGAGGTTAGTAGGAACACAATAGAAGGGCAGCCCACTAGGTCCTTTTTAAAATTTTTATGCTGCAAAATAGACAGTCACAGCTTCCAACTTGTTTCTTAAACCTGAATCTGCACACAAACTTAAAGTTCCTTGAAAGAAGACCAGTTCATATACTCTTGTAAAAAAGACAATCTAACACCAGCACAGATTACACTCTAAGACTTATTCCTCCATTTCTCACAATCCCTAGACTAATAGAATATAAGAAAATGTTAGATCACCAAAAATGTCAAGAGCCCTGGATCTAAGGACACTTGTTTCTGAACAAAATAATTAGTAGAACAACTAAATCAATTCTTTAACTTCATGGAGTAAGAACTTACAGAAATGACTAAATGTGAACAATTGGAGTGTTATTGCTCTCAAAATAGTAAATCCCAAAGTGTGTCATATGACTCCTAAAGTTTCAGCGGTGAGTGCAACTGTTAAGACTTGTAAGACATAGGGTAGATAATTACTGTACATCCTCATTACAGCTCCATGTGTCCAAATTTTTAAAAAAATACCTGTGACACTGAAGAATAACAATGAATTACATGGTAAACACCAGTTGGACAAATGAATTTCTCACTAGAGCAAATTTGCATTGCCCCTGGCACCTAGTGACAAATGTTTTGTCATTAGTCTGATAAACAGAAACAGAGGGAGCAGTTAACATGAACAAGGCAAATATAATATTTCAGTCTTACCAATATGCTCCAGTGTTCCTCATACTACTACACAAAGAGATGAAAAACAGCCATTGTGTCGTTTGGGGTGATTTATTTTTACTGTTAGGAAAATATAGGTACTTCAACCCAATTTTGCCAGGGAGAAGTTATAAATAGAACTCAGGGGAACTACTGAAGCACCCTCTAATAGTACATGGGCTAGTAGTAAAAGTTAAAGAATAATAGACAAAAGTAACCCATACTGTTACTAATCAGGATAGTGGAATAGTGGACATCTTTAGAAGGAGCAATGATTTGAAGAAAACTCAAGGAAGACTTCTAGAGAACTGGTAAGTGGCTGTTGTTTTGTGTTTGTGTTTTGTATCTTTTTACATATTTCCATGTTTATTTTAGGTTCCGGGCATACATGTCTGGGTTTGTTACATGGCAAATTTGTATGTTATGGATGTTGTTTGGTTGTATTAGTCCATTTTCATTCTGCTGATAAAGGCATACCTGAGACTGAATAATTTACAAAAGAAAGAGGTGGAATGGACTTACAGTTCCATGTGGCTGGGGAAGCCTCACAATCATGGAAGAAGGCAAAGAGCAACAAGTCTCATCTTACATGGATGACAGCAGGTTAAGAGAGCTTATGAAGGGAAACTCCCCTTATACAACCATCATTTCTTGTGAGATGTATTCATTATCATGAGACTAGCATGGGAAAGACTTGTCCCCATGATTTAATTATCTCCCACTGGCTCCCTCCCATTACACGTGGGAATTAAAGATGAGATTTAGGTGAAGACACAGCCAAACCATGTGATTAGTGCACAGATTATTTCATCACCTAGGTAATTTACCTAGTACGCAATAAGTAGTTTTTTGATTCTGTTTTTCTCTGCCTCTGATCAGCTGAGTTGCAAGCTAAAGGCAAAAAGAGTCATTGGAAATATTAGAAACACTGTTGAGATTAGTTTCAGAAACAAAGCAGTGTCCATTGTAATTTTTCCTATTTTGTGTTCTCATGGTTATTTCTTCATAAAGACTTTATTTTGCTTTCCTATTATTATTACTATATTTTTGTAAAGTGTTGTGTAGTTGATTAAATGATCTTTTAGTTAATATTTTGTAGAATACCAAGAAGATTACATAGATGAGTATACCTTACACCAAAATACTGGACATACAAGTTGAGTAGAACAGCAGATAGGAATTTGATTTATTCCCTTTGAGAACATGCTGAGTGCGGTTTTGTTGTTGTTGTTTGTTTTTCAGTTATAAGAGAGATGGTAACCATAACCAAGGAGAGAGTAATTTTATATAAGTAGGGAAGACAAGTATTTCTAGATGATGAGCTGGTAAAGGAATTTATTAATAGTTATTGTGGCTGGGTACGGTGGCTCACACCTGTAATCCCAGCACTTTGGGAGGCCGAGGCAGGTGGATCACCTGAGATCAGGAGTTTGAGACCAGCCTGGCCAACATGGCAAAGCCCCATCTCTACTAAAAATAAAAATATATTGGCCGGGGTGGTAGTGGTCGCCTGGAATCCCACATACTTAGGAGGCTGAAGTGGGAGAATCGCTTGAATCTGGGAAGAGAAGGTGCAGTGAGCCCAGATCGCACTCCAACCTGGACAACAAAAGCGAAACTACATATATATATATATATTTAATTATCATATATATATATATATATATATATATATATATATTTGCCATTTTTATGGATTAACTTAATGGTTCTTCCTATTTAAGAATAATCCTCAGAAATGTTTGCTATAGGTGGGAAAAAGGGTCCAACCACTGACTTGTAAAGCTATAGAAAACTGATCATCTCTCTTTAATGCTTAGCAAAAATGGGAGAAAACGTGATTAGGTCATAGACACTTTAATATTTCTACCACAAGACTCTAAATCTGGGATTTGTAACACAAAGCCTAAGCACGGGTTAGACTTCAAACTGGATAAATGCCAAGATAGAGAAGTGTCCGATGTATTGCCATCAGTGGTAACTTTGTCCTTCCAAAATTTATTGTGGATACTGTTTTCAAAGTTTGCTATTGCAAGAGCTAGTTGTGTCTATAGTTATGTTTATGAGTATCTTACATCTTTCAAATGTATTTTTTATTGCCTAAAATAAGTAGAATTAGTTTTGGAGGAGGCTTATAACAAAAACTCTGATGATATCCATGCATTATCTAAATTGATTATTATAATGAACTTGGGAGGCCTATATTGTTATTCACAATTTATAGAACAATAACTGACTCCTTAGAGGAGTTTAAATAACTTACCCAAGGTTTTCATCTTTTTAAGTATCAGACAAGGAATTTTAATATTTGTCTAATTCCAATTCCCCATTTTAACCATTATGTGAGACCATTCATAAGAGGAAAACAGCCTGACTAGTTCTTTTTCCAGGACACTCAGGAACCAGGGAGGATGTCAAGTGACTATGCCTCTTAAAAGTCTGAAATATATAACTTCAAGTTACAATGTTATATCATCATCAATGCTTTCTGCATTGAGGTAGGAACTCAAATATTGCATGAGAATTTTCAAAAAAATTGCTTCTACCTCCTAATGTTGCCTTTTCTTCCTCATCCCAAATTAATTTTACAAATACTAGATATGAGCATAAAGTATTTTAAGACTCTCAGAAATAAACTGCACATATGATCAAATCAAGCCAGAATTGCCAGTTTCTAGGTTATTGCTTCCATCTTAATGTTCTTTGAAATAACTATTCTGACTTTAGTGCATGTGCTAAGATACTTCTTTATCGTTTAATAATACCATTTAGCTATTATATGGCAAATTCTATGCTAAGTCCTAAAAGTATAAAGGCAAGTACCACATTGTGCCTCTCTTTAAGAGCTTAAAGAATTTTAAGAAGAGATCTATAAACATGTAATTCTTTGTGATATTCTAAAGTCTGGAATCTACAAAGTGTGCAATGAAAATAAAGAGAAATAATGCTTATCACAGCAATGGGAAAGAATGGGATTCAGGGAAGATTTTCTAGAAGAGTTGACACTGGAGGTAGATATTAAAGGATGAAGAAGTAATTTTCCAGGCAAAAAAGATAGGAGTGTGGACTATAAGATAGTACAGGTTCCAAAAAATACAGAAGAATGAATTACACTGGGCTGCTATAACCCATCTGGCATTATAATATAGAGTTTGAGATGAGAATGATAAGCAATGATTCTGGAGAGTCAGAAAGTGCCAACTGATGGATGACTTTGTAAACCATGCTATAAATTTTATTGAAAGGGAAAGGGTTATCATGCATAAATTCAAGGAAAAATACATTATAAAATCAGTAGAATTTGTTAATGCGTTAACTACTGTGGTGAGGCAAGAGAAGAGGATTAAGTTAAATTTTGGTTTCCTCTCTTAATCAATTAAGAAATATAGAAAGAGAAGGATTTGTGTGATTGAGGCCAGGTAATACTGTCTTTAGTTTTTAAAATGCTGGATATGTTAATAAAGCATTTATGTCTGTAAATATATGAAGCTCAAGATAGAAAATATCTGAAGCTGAGCTAAATATTGCTAGAAATGTAGATGTTGTACATCCAGGTCAAGTGAGTCAGAGAGAAGGAGCTTATATAAAAACTTCACAAACAAAGACGGCTACTCATTCACAGGAAAATACTCCTTTTTCTTTGAGTTACATACCTTGTTCTCATCTTCGCCCAAGTTTTATTTCTCTCTGAAGATTTCACTAAAGTATTACAATAAGCTAAAAATAACTGTCCTCCATGGACTCACGCTTGGGCAAAGTGAAACCTGAAGATTATAATCAGACTTTTTCAGCCCTAATGAACCATATCAGTTAATCTGGAACTAAACTAATAGACACAAGAAGTGAAAAATATTTGAACCAATGGCATGCTAGAACCAGCTGGCATTGCCTTTTTTTTTTAACAGCTCTTATTTTGGTGACATTATATTGGTAGCTTGAAATTAATCATGATGGGAGTATTTGTACTACAAAAATTGGCTACTATGGTTTGACTGTTTTTTCCCTTCCAAAACTCATGAGTTGAAAGCTTAATTACCAGTGCAACCATATTGGGAAGCAGGGCTGAATAGAAGGTGTTTATGTCCTGAAGGCTCTGCCCTCATTAATGGAATAATACTACAATGAAAGGGCTTTCAGCTTTCAGGAATGGTTTCCTTCCCTTCAACTTTTCTGTCATGTGAGGAACAGTGTGTCTACCCTCTGGAGAATGAAGCCATCAATATGCCATCTTGGAAGTAGAGACTGGGCCCCCCACCAGACACTGAATTTATTAGCATTTTGATCTTGGACTTCTCAACCTCCAAAATTTGTAAGATGTTGAAATTTCTGTTTTTTTATGAATCACCCAGTCTCAGGTACTCTGTTTTAGCAAAACGAAACAGACTAAGACATCGGCAAACGCTATAAATCAGTCCTTGATCATTTTGTTTCCCAAAGAGTTGATTGATAAACATTTGCCAGCACACTACTGACTCAACCATATAGACAAATGCTCCTTTCTCAATGAATATCTTCAAAAGCAGTCGTGGAAAGAGCAAAAGAAACACTCAAAACAACTCTAGAAAGTCCACAGTCACCATATTAGAAAACACAAAGAACTATAGCAAGAATGAGAAGTGGGTTTCAGGTTGGGTGAGGTTACAGATTCAATGTCTAAACAGAGAAATCTCCTAATGTCTTTATGTCTGAGTTCTATTACCTGTCAAGAGGAAATAATGACTTAACACAAAAGAATACATGTTAAAAGTTAAGTGATTATTTAAAGAAGTTTGACATGCTATACAAGTGAGCTATTATTAGTAACTCAAGGATTTCAACACAAAAAAGTATATTCAGACTTCAAAGGCATCACTAAGTTTTGTCTTCAGCACCATCTTACTTCACCTGAATTCTTGAAACTCCAGTGGTCTACAGAGAGTTATATGGCTTTCTGCACATTGGAATTATAGTATAATTAATCCTTTTGTTTATCCACATGTGTTAGGTATCTCTACATTGGGGTTTGCTGTCTGTTTTGCTATTAACAATGGGAAAGATAACAACTTCTGATATTTTTGCTTGGGAAACCTAGAAATCTAGCTGCAATTGTTTTTAAACAGCTGGAGAGCATGGCATTGATAATTTTAGAATTAAATTATGTTTTACTATGTAAATTAGAAAGTGCTTTTGTGATGAGTTTTTCTAATTCAGTCCTGGAGAGGAGTTGACACTGCACAGTGAATTGAGGGCCATATCAGTACTACAATCTGGATCTCCTGGATTTCAGTGCATGGCCTTTTTGAGATAATCTGCTATTCTCTCTTTATGTAAAAAGAAAATTTTTTAAGCGAAATCACAATTGTTTATAGTCAGAATTGTTCAGCCCTCTCTCATTCCTCATCGAAGGCAATATGCCCTTTAAGGTTCAGTTTGAGCCTCACTTTTTGCCTGCAGTTAATCCAATGACTTAGCACCCAATGATCCCTTCCATTTTCATGGAAATATAGCACAATTTTAGGATTATATTCCAGCTTCTAGCACGTATGTGAGTGAATCTCCCTAAGAAGTATGCAGATTCCTTGATAACAAAGAAAGTATCTTTTTATCTTTCTGTATCTCTCACACTGTGTGATATAAAGTAGACCTAGAATAATTTCTATGTGAATACCAGCTAACAGATAAAAGCAATTATGTGTCAAAAATCCATACTTACAGCAAACACATGTTCCAGGTACATGTGGACAAATAGACTATGGAATTCAAAGACATATGTGGCCCACTCAATATACACATGATGAGATGATGTATTTATAGAAGTTTTTTTAGAGTTAATTTATGTGTACTATATTTGAAGCCGGTAGTTTCTTAGACGGTTCCCCCTATCCACCTGATGGATATCCAATTAGTATGCTTTGAATTTACAAAGCATGAATTAATTGCTGAGAACATTTCTTTGAAGAAATGATACTAAAACATCTTCCCGAAATAACAAGATTTGAATTATAAAGATGCTCAGGTAGCCCCTTGCCTCCTTTATTTTGTTATGAATTCATTTTTAGTGAAATATTTAAAAAAATAATAATAATGTGGAAAAACAAAAGCTTTCAAACATAGCAACTCCAATGGCATTTTTTTTTCCCTGCTGTGACTCAACTGCATTATTACCCAGTCTGAAAAATATACCACATGACTGCATATTGGTTTTGAGAAAAGAGTTGCTGCTCTCCTATGCCTGGGATCTGAGTCATTGCCTTACATTCCAGTAAAGCAGGCAGTTGTCACAAGAATGTTTCTGCATTCCTAGTCATATCTGGATTTATGTATTAGAAATACAGTGTAATGGTCTTTCAGCATGCCTCCATTAATTATTCGATTCTCCATTATTTATCCATTTAGTCATCATTCATCAAATAATTCAGTGTCTCCTGCAGGCATTTAATGTACCAAGGATACTGTTGTAAATGTGACATTCCTCACATGAAACAAATCTAGACAGACAGACACTAGACTCCAGAGAGACATTAAAGACCTCAGTGAAGATGCTGCATAGAGAAAATCTGAGTAAGTTAGCTGAGAGCAGAATGATAAGGAGGGATTAGCCAAAACCTGAAATCCTAAAGGTTTCTCTCTTTGAATTAACTGAAAACAGATGATATTTCAGGATATTTAATCAAGAGTAAAAGCTGCCATGTAGCACAACTCAACATACCATGTCTACTATAGCAAATCACCTCAATTGTTTAATTAATCTAATCATCTCAAATGCCTCAGTAAATTCTTGTAGATATGTGTTGATCATCGGTCTTCTACTTTCTCATGTATCTCAAGGCTTTGGAATATACTCATTCTCCAAAGCTGAAAAAGACATTTCTCTGCTTAAAATCAGCCAGAAGCTTCTAATGTGATGTGGAGAAAGAACTGAAATCCTGAGTCCAGCTATCTTTTCTTTCTGTCTCACTCTGCTCCAGTCATGCACAGCTGCTTTCTGTTTCTTGGTAAGGCCACTTTCCTATCAGAAATCTGTGTGTTCTTCCTACACAGCCTGGAATACACATCAGACTGATAGCTACATGATTTATAGTCTCACATATTTCAGGTGTCTCCTCAAATGTCACCCTGATGTGACAGTTTTCTCACTATCATACTTAAAATAGTCTTTCTGTCTTGTCAATCACTTTTTTTCTATGCTTTATTTTTCTATATAACACTAATATCATCTGACATGCCATTTACTTTACTCATTTAACTAATTATTTTGTCCTCCTCTTTCCCCCTGGCATTTGCTATATTTGGGCAGGCAATATTATGTGTTGTTTCATCACTGAATTTCCATTTCCTAGGATGGTGCTTGTCAACATAGAAATGTTGAGTGAATGAACAGATAAATAAATGTTAGTAATAACAACTTACTTCTAGATTCCTCTCAACTGTAAACATGTATATTATATACACACATACAAAGGTTTACATTTCATTTTTAATCCTCTAACTTGCTGCTACAGGAAATCAGGGACTTGATGCCATAATAAAATTTATTCTCATTCAAAAGGAAGAACCATTATTTTAAAGTAGGAGATTCTCACAGATGATGGTCATGAGTAATTCATTAATCTGTCCTTTTACTTTAAACGGAACATGGATATTTAAAAGATAAGAGATGATGTTGAACAATGTGTTGCCCTCAGCACATAGAATAAAAATTATTAGTTTAGTTTCTATTCCACAGACTTTCAAGAAAAAAAAAAAGCTCACCTAAAGAGAAAATAGAGAAAAACTACAAGTATTAATGTACTGTTATAAGTCTCTATTACAAAGACAGGTTTATCAGAAATAAAAAAGCACATAAAGCATGCCACACTCTCATTACTTAAAACAAAACTTTACGGCAGAATTTGCTAGACAGACTCTTATACTGTTTGATAATTAAGTAGTCATATTAGAGTTTTTACATAACTCTTCAAAATTATGAGAATATTCAACCATAAAAACAGAGACAACAATATAATGAAACCTACTATACCCAACACCCAGTCGAAACGATTATCAACAATGTGCTGTACTATAGCATGTTTGGATGTCTTTTAGGGGTGCAAAAAATAAAAGCATTTTTTTTCTTCTAAAAAACAGTGAAAAAAGGGTCAATATTGTTCAGAATTTTCTCAAAATATTTATTCATATTTTCAAAATACCTGAGTCTACATGTTTAATTTATATTATTTTTTAAATTATTTTTCTTTTTAATGATTCAGTCCCCATAGAGACTGCCAAAAATTGCCAATGCTGACTATATTTCAAGTCATCATGGCGAGGTATTGGGAAAGTTTTCAATTAGCAATAATCGCGCCTCGGATACACCTCATTGGCTACGATACTGCCACTGGGCAAAGGTACATGTTTAATTTATAGAGGCACAATTTAAGAAGAGGTTAAGTTTATTAGACATTTACTGTTATTACACTTTCAAAGAATAAAGTGCGTATTGGGGATTTTTGGACACTTGGTCAAGTT
Organism: Cheracebus regulus; assembly: GCA_963574635.1. NCBI lineage: Eukaryota > Metazoa > Chordata > Mammalia > Primates > Pitheciidae > Cheracebus > Cheracebus regulus. The sequence goes on along the minus strand of CAUYQU010072634.1, from coordinate 28,451 downwards.
TATACAATTAATAATTGAAAGAGTAGAGATATGAACTCATGTTTTCTGACTGTGCTCTAAAATTATCCTGCAATTACATATAGCTATTTTAATAAGAATTTTATGCCTGATTTTTTCAAGGAAAATTTTCTAAATAAATCTACATTTTTCCTAAATTAATTTGCCTTATTTGTTAAATCTGGACATTTATTACATTTACCTTTATGTCATTTTTGTTTATTGTGTGATTTGATATGAGATTATTGTAATCTACTCAATGAAAAATCATGTGTCTTACATTGTATGCATTGACACATGCAGAGATTAGCTAGTATATTTCAAAAATACTTCTGCCATTCTAAATTATCATTTGTTAAGCAAGTAATAACCCCCAAAACCAACACATAAATATCTTTTCTTTGCACAGAAGATATTATTATCATAAGAAAATTAAAGGCAACTTGATTCTTTGAAAAAAATCTATTTTTGTGAACTTAAATAATTCAACCTTTATTAAATAATTCAAACATAAAGCTGTTGGAATTTCTGAGCCTTGAAAGGAATGAAGCTATGCTGCCTGAGTCATGCCGCATACAACTGCGTGAGTTTTGCTTCTGTAAATAACTAGGAAAACCAAACACACCAGAAATAAGATCCGCCCCCGCCCACCCCACTCAGATCACTGCCCCTCTTCATGGAACAATAAAGCAATCTTCCTTGGAATGTAACCAATAGAATCTGTAACCAATCTGTAACCAATCGAATCACTGTCGCATATGCACTAGTCTCATATAGGGAATATTGTAAATCTGCTGAAGTTTCTCTTTCTCTGCTAATATAAGTAAAACCTTAACTTCTCCGTTTGGAACACTGACCCCATTCCTTTGGAACTGGTGTCTCCTTGGTGGCTATCTTCAAACTCTGTATTAATACTTAAACCCTATACTTAATTATATTTTCTGAATCTCATTATTTCAGATTTACCTTTTAGGGACCACAAAGGGACCAGAAGCAAACCTCCAGCAATGTCCACCACTTCATCCACAGGGTGACCCTTGGGAACATCACAAATTACATTTGTTTACCTATCTTGCTAGTCAACAGGATCTATGGTAAATTTCTCTTATGTTTGAATTCTCATGGCTTCATTGAAGAATTCAGGCTTTATTTGAACTATACACATTCCTAACTTATTAGAGTTGCTACTAAAGCTCTACTGTAAGGTAGGAGTTTCGTTTGTTATTTTCTAGCTATTTGCTAATCTAATCACGAATTTGTGATTTTTTTTTTTTTTTTTTTTTTTTTTTTACTTTTCTCTGAGGGTAAGATTTTGTTTGAAATTATGAAGAGTTTTTACAAACTTTTTTTTCCTTCAAAATTTTGGTCAGGGAGAAAACGGTTTCTCTGAAAATAAAATGTAAAGTTTTTTTGGCTTAAGCCGATTATATATGTATATATCATATATATATATATATATATATATGTATGTATTCTTTAAAACTGGCTAGATTCTGAAGTTGGGTTTAGTTAACAAATCTAAACTTTATTTTTGAGTGACCAAAATTAGAAAAGGCTCTCTATGAGGTTGAGATAAGTCTCTAAGATAAGAGACACTGTTCCTCTCAGCCAAAGGGTACCTTAGGCGACTAAGGTCTCACAGGAGTGTTGGGGCTTATTGACAGTGATTTGAATCTGTGCCAACAGGGAATCCCTTAAGAAGAACATTTAGGGAAGCTTGCTTAATCTGCTAAGCACATATAATTGTTGATCACTGAGTGTCTTAAGCACCCAAATCTCTTGAGACTAGTGAGACATGTAAAACAGTAAGAATTAACTCAAGGGGGACACCTTGAGGAGCTATCCCACAAGTAACACACTGGATCCAATACATCTTCTCAGTTCTTACTGATGATTCAAAACAAAAGTCTAAACTGTGGGCAATTGTACTCTCAAGTCTTCTTCTTTAAGAACATATCCACCATTAGATATACTTGCTGGATTCATGATTAATATTTATTGTGCCTTTTTATGCAGCTATTTTGAAAAATAGTGCCATATACTTTATGATAACCCCAAATTACAACGGCCAATATAGGATACCTTTGAAACATCTAAACTAGTTTATCTGTGTACTCAGTTAGAGAAAGATGAGTCTATAGTAAAAATAAATAAATCAATAACTAGGAGAACTATTTTCAGTGGCATTTAGAAGCTTTAAAAGAGTCTCTCATCAAGTCATTTCATGCAAGAGGAAAACAAAAGATTTTCAAAAAAATTACTGAATTAAAAACTACTGCTGAAATTCTGCTCCTTTCTTCTTCTCCTCCTTCTTCTTTGTGAGAACTTGCTTGTTTGAACTTCCCTCCTTCTCCTCCTCTGCCTTTTCTGCTATTATGGCTTCATTTCAGAAATGCCATGTATATAGTAGAGGAGAACCTGTCTCAGTTTATTAACTATGGTCAAAAGTAGAAATTAAAGGCATACGTAAAGGGTTTCCAGATCCTCTTCAGTCTGCTGTTGGATTTGCTAAAGATTTTGCATTAAATATTCTAATCTGCGACCCCAGATTCTCTGATTCATATAAATTGATTCACATGTTAGCATCAGAAAGCAATGCCAAAGATAGGATAGCAAAAGAAAATTAGAGAAATTATTTAGAGGACTTTTATAAATTTTCTGAAGTGGATTGTAAATGTGTACACAATACTGTCAAAGCTTTACAGCACACTATCTTCTTACTTTTCCAAACAGCAGTTGATATGAACAAAACACAACAATGCTGACAAAATCTTGATGAGCATGTAATGGCATACTATGAAAAATTTGGAGAAAAAAAATTATTTAAACCATAGTCAGGCCTATAAGAAGAAAAAAAATGATACTTTTAACTCAAACATTATAAATGAATAAGATGAAGAATTAGCAATTATAATTGAGTCTACAACCTAGCTGAGCTATTTCTTAAACTCAAGATCTAGTTATTTTTTGATTAAATATTCTATACTCGAACCCAGAAGAAAAGAAAGAGAAGGTTAAACAGAAAGGAAAAGCAAATAAGATTGTGAGTTTACAACTAAAACCATTGTCTAACTAATTTGTAATATCTAAACAGCCTAATACATTCCAAAACTCAACCAATTCCCTGCATTACAACTATTACGAAAAGCCTAAACATTTCAGAAGGGATTGTAGAAAGTTAAAATGGAGAGAACAGTAACAAGCCAAGAAAAAGAAGAATAAGAATGTTCTCAGAAAATCAAGGGAACTTCTCTTTTCTCTAATACCTTAGGGGAAAATGAAATTAATTTAAATGGGAGAACAAACACAAGCTCTCACTGACACTGGAGCTACGTTATCAGTGATAAAATCCAGCTTATTACAATACCACATTTCCTGGAGTAAAAGAAAAGTACAGTACCTCCTGAATCTATAATAAATGTTGAAAAATAAACAAAATTAAAACAAAAATCAATATAAATGGTAGGTGTAATAAATACTCCCATATCACCATATAAAGCTCAATCTACAATTCTTCAGTTTGGTCCCCTACAGAGAATATGTTTTCCTCTTGGTTCCTCAACCTTCATTCATTTGATAGGGAAAGACATTTTAGAAGTTTACCCACATCTCTTTCTCTCACATGGAGAAAAGGTATTTATAATTAGAATATAAAGTAGAATGATTACACTTAAAAAATGTTTCAAACTCTGATCTTTTTAATTCACAAATTGGAATTCACAGTGTCACAAAGGAAACAAAATCTTTAAATAATAAAATGTTACAAGACCTATTGAAAATGATTCCTAGTCAGTTGTGATCAAAATATTTAATTAACGTTGGGAAAATTATCTTAGTTACCCCTATTAAAATTCAACTAATTCTACCAAAACCTCTTCTGAACCTTAAAAAGTACTCTAGATCAGAGGCCTTGGAAGAGATAAGACCTATAATTTTGCATTATTTAAAAGGAAGCTTGATTATTCTCTGTACAAGCCTAGCTCATGTAACATTTCAATTATTCTGATAAGAAAACCAAATGGTAGAGGCTCAAGGTTTGTACAGGATCTGAGAAAAATTACAACATAATCATTGTCAACATTCAGTAGTACCAAACCCTCCTGTGTTTTTGACTGTCATCCCAACTAAAGACGAGTTCTTTACTGTGATGTTTAATATTGTCAATTTGACTGGATTGGAGGATGCAAACTATTGTTTCTGGGTGTCTCTGGGAGTTGCCAGAAGAGACTAACATTTCAATCAGTGGACTGGGAAAGGAAGACCTACCCACACTGAGGGTAGACACCATCCAATTGGCTGCCAACACAGCTAGAAAAAGCAGGCAGAAGAAGGTGAAAGATGCCAACTGAGTCTTTCGGCTTTCATCTTTCTCCTGGACTGAATGCTTCCTGCCCTTGAAAGTCAGACTCAAAATTGTCCAGCTTCTGGCCCCTTGGCTTACGCTAGTGGTCTGCCAGGGACTCGGGCCTTCAGTCAAAGACTGAAGGTTGCACTGTAGCTTCCATACTTTTGACATTTTGGGACTTGAACTGGCTTCCTTGCCCCTGAACTTGCAAACGGCGTATTGTGGGACTTCATCTTGTGATCATGTGAGTCAATTTTCCTTAATAAACTCCCCTTTTTATATACATCTATCTTATTAATTCTGTCTCTCTAGAAAACCCTAATACATTTACCATAATAGATCTATTTAGTGCATTCTTTAGCATTCCTTCAGATAAAAATAATCAATTTATTTTCACATTCACTTGGGCAGTTAGACAATATATATGAATAGTTACACGTCAAGGATATAGTGATAGCCCAATTTATCTTTTACAAATATTAAAAATAGACCATTCAATGTCAACTTCCCTAAGAAATCCACCTTGATACAGTATAATTTACTTCTTCTCTGCTCAGGGGATAAGCAGGCCTCCATAGAGGATGAAATTTATATATTATGACAATTAGCTTCAAAGGGACACAAGGTCTTGAAGAGAAAACTTCCAGATTTGTCACAAAAAAGTTAGATGTTTAGGGCACTTAATATCAAAGGAAGTTCTTTTTATCAATCTGGATAGAATAAAAAGGATATCGGCTTTTCCTGCCCCTAAAACTAACTAACAACTGAGAAGAATTTGAGAGTTGGTGAGATGCTGCAGAATATTTAATCTTAAATCTCATCCTAAACACTCAAACTGTATATATTCTTTTAAAACAAAATAGGCCAGGACTTGTGAAATGGACAGAGGAAAATCGGTTAACATTGGAAATGCTTAAAACAAGTCTTATAGATACTTCAATATTAGGACATCCAAAAAATAATATTTTATTTTCATTATTTGTTCAAGAAAATCAGAGTGAGATATTAGGCATTCTGACTCAAAAACATTGAGATCAAAATAGGCCTGTAGAATACTACGGTTAACAACTGGACCCTGTGGCTAAAAGATTGCCGCCTTGCATGAAAGCAATAATTACTTCCCTATGAATAAAAGCAACTGAATAAATTGTGATGAAATCTCCCCTCACTGTCTTTAGTCCACATTCTGAGGAAGCACTTCTAAATTTCCATCACCCTCGACACTCTTCAGTTAGTAGACTGGCTTCTTGTAAAGTTCTTCTTTCTGCTCCCCTATTATACTCTTCAAATATAATAACCTAAATTTTACCACTCTTCTACCCCTGCTTTCAGAGGAAATGTAACATGATTACATGATCTTAACTGACCAGCTTCTTTCACCCAGGATGTGCCTATAAGAAACTCTCTTTAATAATGCTGATGTTGTTTGGTTTACAGATGGATCCTACTTAAAGGGTGAATCTGGAATTTAACATGCAAGTTGTGCTAGGGTATCTTTGAGGAAATAGAAAGTGCTTATCTTCTGGGAACAACCACAGCTCAAAAAGTAGAGTTAATAACATTAATTAGAGCCTGGCAATTGACAAAATGAATAATTGCTAATATTTATATAGATAGCAGATATGCTTTTGAAGTAGCTTAAGACTTTGAGGTGCTACGAAAATAAAGAAGATTTTTTTTACCTCTTCCTATAAGTCTACAAAAAATGGACATTCTGTTTCAAAATTATTGGAAGCTATGTTATTGCCAAAATTATTAACCATTGTTAGATTTCTGGCCATTCAAAGACAAACACCCTAGAAAGCAAAGAAAATCAATTAGCAACTAGTACAGCATAATGAGCTGCCCTATGTTTATTTGAACAAGAAAATTAAACCATTTTAGATTTCAAGGAAGCACTTGATTTTGATAAAAAATTAATCCAAATCCCCAAAAATAGAACAAGGAAATTGAGAAAGTAAAGGGAGAAACAATTGAAAAACAAAAAGTTCTCCTCTTAGACTGTGTGCTGGTATGAACCAAAGGGTCTGTCCATACTTCCATCCTAATTACCATCATCTTTCATAATGTGTGTGTGATTTAACTCACTGGAGCCTTGATGAGATGATTGCTTGGGGTAAACAATATTACTGAAAATCTTCTCCATTCGTTGCTTATAAGGTATACAATTGTTATCATCTCTGCACAAAACAGAATCCAGGGAAACCTTTACATCATTTGCAAAGTCATTTTTCTTTATGGGATGGCCCTTTCACAGTGTGGCAACTAGATTTTATTCAACTACTGCCATCACGAGAATACACATATGTCCTAGTGATAGCTTGTAGATTTTCTCATTGGGTAGAAGCATTTTCATGCAAAACAGCAACAGCCTTATTGGTAAGTAAAATTCTCTTAGAAAAAATTATTCTAATATGAGGAAGTTCCCTAAACTTTATACAACAGAAGTATTCATTTTACTGGACAAGCAATCTAGTCAGGATATGATATCTTGCCCATTCTTCAACATGTCCATTGTGCTTATTACCCCCAGTCATTTGGGTTAGTAGAAAACACAAATGGAGCAATGAAAACTCAACCTGCAAAATTAAGGCTTTTACAATTCCTTGGCCAAAAGCTCTTTCATTAGTTTTGCTTAAACTAAGGTTGATCCCTTTTGGTAAATACCAAGTGTCTCCATTTGAAATTGTAGCAGGTTGATCTATGAAATTGTCTCCAGTACGTTGTGAATCTGTGATATCAAAAGGGGATATGTTATATAAATGCAGTGGCCCTATGAGGCGGCTAACTAAAACCTGTAATTTAGTAGAAGACTCTTTACACAATAAACTTATAGGAGATGAAAAACTCAAACTCCAACCAGGAGATTTTTGTCTATTGGAAATAGCATATTTTAAAGTATTGCTTCTAACAAAGGTGGAAGAGACCTTATTATATGCTCCTAACCAACCCTTGTGCTGCTAACCTAAAAGGAATTAATTCCTGGATATACATCACTCATTTAAAGAAAACTGCTTTGCCTGCTTGAACTTCATCTTGAACCGGTAATTTAAAATTCTCAAAGAACCAAAAAAGATGAGAAAAAGACAACATCTGAAGTAGTCCGCTTTCCCAAGACATGAGACCAGGCCTCCATCTAAATGAATGCTTAATATTAATAATAATTAATGTAAGATTTTTCCTTGCAAATTGTTACTAAATTTATTTTCCCCTAGTTCTTAAGTTTCATTGCTACTCCACCAGTTCTATGTCTTTGTTGTCCATAAAACAAATCTTTTTTTGCAACTGGCTCTGGAGTATGCTAATGGATTACAGAAAAAACAAACAAAACTGTTGGATATGCAGCCACATGCTCCTTTCCAGTGTTACTGGCCTACCATGGTGGTGGGTCAAGAATGAGATTGGATAGAATATCAGAAGTATATCTGCATATCTTAGGAATAGTCATTGGTACCTGTGATGGTTAATACTGAATGTCAACTTGATTGGATTGAAGGATGCAAAGTATTGGTCCTGGATGTGTCTGTGAGGGTGTTGCCAAAAAAGATTAACATTTGAGTCAGTGGGCTGGGAAAGGCAGACCCACATTTAATCTGGATGGGTACCATCTAATCAGCTGCCAGCACAGACAGAACATAAAGCAGGCAGAAAAAAACATGAAAAGCCTAGACTAGTTTAGCCTTCCAGCCTTCGTTATTCTCCTGTGCTGAATGCTTCCTGCTCTCGAACATCAGACTCCAATTTCTTCAGCTTTGGAACTCTGGCTTCCTATCTCCTCAGCTTGCAGACAGCCTATTGTGAGACCTTGTGGATCCTGTCAGTTAATACTACTTAATAAACTCCTATATACATATGCAGCCACATATATATGGGAGTTTATTAAGTATAAATATATATACACACACACTATTAATTCTGTCCCTCTAGAGAACCCTAATACATCGCCTAACATTAATATGACAAAATAATATGCATCACTGGCTTTATAAAAAAATTTACTTTACGTTCCAGGATACAAGTGAAGAATGTGTAGGTTTGTTACATAGGTATATATAATTCTGTTGATGGTTTTGCCGAATCTATCAACGTGCCATCTAGGTTTTAAGACCCACATGCATTAGCTATTTATCCTAAAGCTAGCCCTCCCCTGAGCCCCTACCCCCTGACAGGCCCCCAGTGTGTTGTTCCCTTCCCTGTGTCTATGTGTTCCCATTGTTCAACTCCCACTTTTGAGTGAGAACATGTGGTGTCTGATTTTCTGTTCCTGTGTTAGTTTGCTGAGAATGATGGTTTCCAGATTCATCCATGTCCCTGCAAAGGACAGAATTCCATTCATTTGTATGGCTGCATAGTATTCCATGGTGTATATGTACCACATTTTCCTTATCCAGTCTATCATTGATGGGCATTTGGGTTGGTTCCATGTCTTTGCTATTGTAAATAATGCTGCAATAAATATACGTGTGCATGTGTCTTTATAGTAGAATGATTTATATTTCTTTGGGTATATACCCATTAGTGGGATTGTAGGGTGAAATGGTATTTCTGGTTCTAGATCCTTGAGGAATTGCCACATTGTCTTCCACAATGGTTGAACTAATTTACATTCCCATCAACAGTGTAAAAGCATTCCTATTTCTCCACAGTCTAGCCACCATCTATTGTTTCTTGACTTTTTTAAAACTTGCCATTCTGACTGGAATGAGATGGTACATCAATGTGGCATTGATTAGCATTTCTCTAATGATCAGTGATGTTGAGCTTTTTTTCATGTTTGTTGGCTGTGTAAATGTCTTCTTCTGAGAAGTGTCTGTTTATATCTTTTGCCCACTATTTGTTGGGGTTATTTTTTGTGTGTGTAAAGTTGTTGAAGTGTCTTGTAGATTCTGGATATTAGACCGTTCTTGGATGGATAGATTGCAAAGATTTTCTCCAACTCTTAGGCTGCCTCCTCACTCTGATGATAGTTTCTTTTGCTGTGCAGAAGCTCTTTAGTTTCATTAGATGCCATTTGTCAATTTTTGCTTTTGTTGAAATTGTTTTTGGAGAGTTTATCATGAAATCTTTGCCTGTGCCTAGGTCCTGAAAGGTATTGCCTAGATTTTCTTCTAGAATTTTTATAGTTTTGGGTTTTACATTTAAGTCTTTAATCCATCTTGAGTTAATTTTTGTAAAAGGTGTGAGGCAAGGGTCCAGTTTCAATCTTCTGCATATGGCTAGCCAGTTTCCTCAGTACCATTTATTAAATAGGGAATCCTTTGCTGATTGCTTATTTTTGTCAGGATTGTTATGCTGAAAATTTTTTAACAATCCAACTATAGTTAAATTATCATTCTCAAAATTTAGTAATTTTAAGATTAAAATGATATAATAGATTGATCCAAGAATAGAATAAAAGTTTTGGCTCAAAACTCAAACATCTGGTTATTTATTTGGTAGCACTGATTCAGATATTCTCTTGAGAAGTAGAAAATCTTTCCAAAAGTTTCCTGTGCTGGACTTTAAGTAGCTCTATGGTCTTTCTGCTGTCCTATGGGAGATTTGCTGAAGAAATTGACTTTGGATTCACTCAATTCATGAAAATGAGTAACGACTGTGTTCTTTTCATTCAATCATATTTGGTGAGAAGGTAGATGGGCACCTTCCCCAAACTCATTATTATGATCAAGAGGAAATAAAGATTTTTGAAATAGGATAGTGACTTGATCAGAAAGGCCTGATGGTATCCCTCAAGGATGTCAAGCAATGCCATTTATATTTTCACACCATCTTGAGGACTGGGAGCCAGGAAACTTGCCTGACTGATAGCATACAACTGTGTCCCTGCTCTTGTAGCTCTGTTTATACCACTGAGCTGTAGTATCCTTCAATTTCATTAAAGAAACCTGTATGCATTGGTATCTTTCTAGTGGTCATTGTCCTGCATGTGATGGTTACATGCACTCTAAAGCCATGCTGAAGCCACTGGGAAAGTGTGTATGTGTATACAAAACAGGTATATTAATAGATGGGTAAAATATACTGAGTAGACACAATATCCCACTCTTACAAATAAACAGTACCATCTCTTTTTAATTGAATAATATAATAACACCTGAAAACTAGGAATTAAGTTTAACAAGAGAGAATTACTAAGAGTTTGATTATTAATTATATAAATATAAATTAAATAATACAACACCAAAAGACTTACAAAACAATGCTAAGCACTGTACAAATTTTTTTTAAAATAGCATTATTGATTAATATAAGCAATTAAGACAGTCTTGTGGAAAACTCTAAGCAGAAGATAGTACTTATAGAAGAGAAGCTTTTAACATTTTAAAAGTTCAACACAGGGCCTAAGTGTATTAAAGGCTTTTACAATACTAATGAACTTAAGCCAAAGACTGAGGGAAAAATGGTGAAGATAACTTATAAGTTTTCATGAGAACATGGGTGGCTGTTTACACATTGATCTAAACTAAAGAGATAAAGGAACTTATATTGGGAAATTCAAGCGCTTGATTCCAGTAGGCTGCTACAAATCCAGATACATATTTGGGAATGATTAATACAGAAACTGTTGTAGAAACTATGAAAATGAAAGAGCTTATGAAGGGTGTCCACTAATACATCATGATGGTAGGGACTTGTACCTTACAAGTGTGGGCTTATACATGTATCTCTATGCTTATATGTATAATAAATGCATATATATTTAAAAGGTTTGCAATCATTTATTGAGGGATAGTTTATATGAAGTAAAATGCAATCAAGTATAGCACCATGAATTTTGAAAAATGCATGCAATCATGTATATAGAACTTTTCCATCACCAAAAAGTTTCCTTATGTAAGATGTTTGGACTATGCAAAATGACTGATGGTTCAATGTGAATTCCATCAAAATCTTAACATTTTGCAGAAACATGAAAATCTACGCTCAAATTCATAAGGAATCTCTAGGGATTCCAAGTAGCCACATAATCTTTAAAAAAAAAAAAAAGAAAGAAAGAAACAAGTGGAAAGCCTCACAGGTCCCGATTTCAAAACATACTAAAAATTGATAGCAATCAAAATAGTATGGTCCTGGCAAAAAGACAGATATACAAACCAATGGACTGAAACAAAGAGCCCAGAAACCAACCCTTATACATATGATCAAAGGTTAATGCATATTTATTATTTATTTAAAAATTAATGGGATATCCAAACTGTTCTATAACATGTTATTTTGTGTAACACTATAGCTTGAACTTCTTCATGTGTCAGTACATGGATTTAGGTAATTCTTTTCAAAACTCTAAGGTATTCCCCTTGTATGGCTGTGCTACAATTTATTCAATCACTCTTCTAATGATGGACTTTGAGATTGTTTCCACAGTCTTAACCATTACAGGCAGTGCTGCAACAGACATCTTTGTATATATTCAGCTGTTTTTACATAAATAATGAAAAGAACAAAAGATCAGGGACAGAATTCTAAGGCAGACCAATTCTTTAAACTTCTCTCAAACATAAAAAAGTTGTCCCAACAGGTTGATTCATTAAAAATTTATCTATCTAATAAAATTTACAACAAATACCTCCATTATAATCCTGTCAAAAATTTTAAATAACTAATTGCAATACAAAATTGAAGTTTACTAGCTAGAATTTGAAAATTTTATTATAAACAAATATTTCCTTTCATTGTTAATTTGTAGAGCAGGTTTTAAACTCCTTTTACTGAATGTATTTAAAAAATTTTCTATATATCTAATTAAATAAGTTTTAATTGGGTGATCAATAACATTTATAAAAACTGCATTAACTTATTACCATCACTGTTGTTGACATACTATAAAAGTATTTGAAATTCCAACTTGAGATATCTAAATTGAACTACATAGAGGTTAATAATATACTGAATGCAATACAGTGAAAATAACATCCCACAAATCACACTGTAATTTAAGACATCAAACTATACTACTATATATTTTCAACAAAACCAATAAAATTATTCTGCATAGCAATACAACGAAGATAACAATCTAAGTGAAATTAGTGATACAAATATCACAATATTGTTCTAAATAGTTTCACTTAAACATTGTGAAAAAAGACTGATTAAATAACAAAAGGAAACAAAAAAGAGCTAGTATATGAGTCCTCACCCATAGCAGAGTACAATGGTGCAGAAATAGGGCTACAAAGTACAAACCCTAGAGACAGAACCTGGGCTTGGAGACCACCAATAAGCAAAAGGACCCAGGGCAAGCAACTTTACCACAACCTAATAATGCCTTCCTCATAATATAATTGAGGCATCAATGAAGATAATTCATGTTAACACCTGTAAGAGCACAGCACGTGTCTCATAGAAAGTGCACACAGAATGTTCATTATTCTAATTAGCATCCATATTAGTACTACTTTAGCTTTATAAATAATATCTACCTGAAAAAATTGACAGTTTTGAACAAAATTTTTCATCTGTTTCATAAAATGTTGACACTAAAATCCAGAAAATATATATAAAAAAAGAGAGAGCAATAGAGACATTAACAGTAAAACATGGCAAAGGAAAAAAGAGAGGAAGAGAAAGAAGCAGTGTGAGAACTTGAGGAGAGGAAGAGAAAAAGAAAGCGGAGAAGAAATGGCATGATTAATGAAAGGACAACTTACAATAGGCAGTGTTACAAAAACTGAGATTTACTTTTAATATTAATGTACTTTTGTGTATCATCTTTTTAACCTTCCTTTAAAAAATAATTTACAGTCTATAATACTAAAATGACACAAATTTTAAAAGAAGAACTAGAAAACATCCTTTAAAGTAACTAAGTGTTATTACTCTAGGCTTTTGGGAGGATCTTTCAAAAACACCGAGTAAAACTTTTTATTATGATGGAAAGATAATACAAAGTTATTTGTTTCTTCAAACATGACAACAACTGGGTGTAGCAGCACACATTTGTAATCCCAGCTATTCAGGGGATTGAGACAGGAGGATTGCTTGAGGTCAGACATCAAGACCAGCCTAGGCAACATAGTGATACCCAATATCAAAAAGGAAACAAAACAAAAAAACATGACAAGAAGAGATAAAATCCTGAGATGATATCTTGTACTTTAAGGCAGAAAAATATTGGGCAATGGCTTGGGGTGGGAAATAACTTTCATAATAAGAGAAAAATCCTACAAGCTTTATCTTCCTTCTCTTCATTATTGTCTCATAGATGTTTCTCTTTCCCTTCAAAGAGGTAGTAATCATTTTGTTGCTCTAAGGATTGCAAAAGCCTCAAGAATAATAGGATAAAATTGTCCTTTAAAGTCTGTATTTCTTTTGTGAAGTATTCATGCCATTAAACCTCCACATCCAGAGTGGAAAAATCATATTACACTTATACCATTTTCTTCTGGGAAAGTCTAGCAAGCATGTTAGCACAAAATCAGGTTTCAGAAATAACAGAAGAGATTATCTCTCGGAAACATTTTCCTTTCTCTCACTTATAGCAGCACAGTTCAAAGACATTAGCTTGAAGCATCTAATTTTAAAGGGAACAATTTGTCACATCTCACATTACAATTTTACTTGGTCGAGTAAAACTGTAATGCGAGATGTGACAAACAAAGAAAGTACAAAACAGTATATAGTGCTTTATAAAATGAAAACCAAGATTTTTAAAACTTACATATAGGAAAGGCTAAGTAATCAATACATAAGTTAATTTAACTTTAAAGCATAAAACATGCACTAATCTCCCAGAAGGAGGTTTAAATAATAAAATGCAATAGTGTGGAAATGTGCACAACTATACTGTATACACCAATAATTAGTCACCTACAGAAATTTACCAATATGTTATGTTCATGTTGTTCCCATACCCTCAACTTTGATGTTTAAGTAAAAATCGCAGCCTACTTGCTCCCATTTTGTGTGACCAGAGTTAGATGTGTTATATGAACTGAAAAAAGATCATTTCAAATGTAGCAAAATATATTACCTTTTAAAGATAAAAAGTATTAGAGAAATTTAAAATACAGGATTTCAAACTATGAGGTTATAATTATCACCAGGTAATCAGTTCAGCATATTACAAGTAAGAATGTCCACCAATAACCAGTACTTTATAACATATCTTCCAGTAATTAATATCTAATTTGAGATAAATTTAAGTGGGGTTAATGTTCTTTGGGGTCAGTCATTTTGAGGGTATAAAAATGTTTTGCTTTACATTTTCTTAATTTGAAGATTTTGGAATTTCCAAGTACTATAATGTCAGCACATACTATTCTCAATTGCTTACATCTAAAAGCAAATATTCCTCAGCTGTTTCTAGGTACTCCAAAAGTAAAAGAGTCTTAATTCTGTATCAGAGCAGTAACATGGAGGGCTTTACAGGGGGAATGTCAGGATGGACCATCTACATGGGTTTATTGCATTTCCCCTGGGAATGGTCCTTTGGGGCTCCCCCTGCAGATAAAACAACCTTTTTTTCCTTTCTTAAATGACAGTTTCTTTAGTTGAAATAAAGACAATTTCTAACCACACAGAAGTAGTATGGAAGCAATAGGGAAAGCCCCAGCATTACACAAACATCCCAGATGCCAGAGAGGGCAGGATCACTTGAGACTATTTTTGAGAGTTGAAAAAAGCCAAAAACACCAGGCATTCAACAAAAGCATGAGGCACAGAGCAGAGGCAAGTACATAATAAAGTGTAAGGTGAGGATTCAAAACCAGCCCCAGGAATACCCAGAGGAATATTAGCACTGAGGTGCACTGTACTGAAGTAACACATCACAAGCAGCCTCAGGAGAAGTCTGGTCAAACAGCGAGACCTGGTAATCTTCACAGACCAGACAGTCGCTGCCAGTTATCCTGCTGCTGCTGGTTTCTGTGAGGCCTACCTACATGTTACTCAGGAAGGAAACCCCCACCTGCTGTGGATTTCCAATGGCCAGTAACAACTAAATTTTGAGATACCTTGCAACAAAAATGCTATACACACAGGCTTTTAAAGCTTAAGAACATTTAAGCTCATTTTGTTTGAAAAAGTTTCTTGATACTCATAACAGGAGCTCCATTAAGAATTTAAAGGGAAGGAAATCACTGCTATGATCTATGTTTCTCCAACATTTACCTAGTTGGCACTTAATGGAACATTTAAATAATGACACTGTGTTAATTCCTGTTCTCATTTGTCCAGAATCTGAAAGGATATTTAATATGCACGTATTTAGTCTATCACTGATGAGCATTTGGGCTGATACTGTGTCCTTGCTATTGTGAATAGCCATTTATGGGTATGGATGATGAAAATACAAAGATGAAGGCAAACAGACTCTGGCCTTCATGACTTGGGCTTGTGTTAAAACAAAAAGTGTGAAATGTAAACAAATACTATAGCAGTGAGAAAAGCTTCACAATGACCTTCATTTTAAAACAGAAGTCATTACCTATGTATGTTTATGATTTCCCTCAGCAATTACAGCTACGTCTCCACTGTAAACAACACTGTGCTCTGGACATAAAAGGCACACATTACATATTCAAGAGAGAAGACAATGATATGCATAAATAACATAGACTTTGAAATCTAAGAGAACTACCATTTCTTTTTTCGTAGTCCCTATATATTTCTAGCAATTGTGTGTGTTTTTTTTTTTGTCCTTATTTCCATAGGCAAAAGTCAGAATTAAGCAATGTGGGTAGAAAAATTTTAATTGAAAACAAGCACAGTTATGTATTTGGCTAAACATAAATATTCTACCTTTGCCACAAACATGTCTTTTTTGAAAAATTCCCTGGGTATATACATAAGAGTGGAGAGAAAAAGGAAAATATCCCCTATGTTTATTAAATGAGAATATTATAATAGCTTTAGGAACGTTGAAATTCTAGCTTACATTTTAAAAGTGGTTGCTCCAAGAAACCCCATGTGATATATAAAGGAAATTTAAATAATATACATTTTTGTTGATGTGAAAATCTGGATATCTAAGATGGAATATTAATGTTGCAATTTGTGAAGGGAGATTTGGGCCACAGAAAGTGATCTGTACAATGTCACTTAGCAGATTGCATTTAATTGGGTAGTGGGTGGAAATTAGGATGACAACTGGCTCCCAGCTGCTATTAAGTCCATTCAGACTCATTTAACTTTCTCATGCATTAATACTAGCAGGCCAGTTGGTGAATATCTATAGTTTTATAGGTATAACTAATTTGGTAAAACTCCTCCCTACAGATGAACTACTCTTACTGATACTTCATTAGTAGATTCAAGATAATACTGTTGTTAGTTATTAGAAGTCAAATGTTTCATCAAATAAAGTTAGTTACAGAACCAGATACTGAGGATATGATGTTGAATAAGACCTGCCCTCGGTCTTCAGGGAGCTCGTAGATTTTGAGGGGCAGCAGACAAAAAGAGAGACAACTAGAGCATACAGTGAGAATTCTGGGTACTGAGAACATATAGGGTGTTACTAAAGCCTTCTGGGGGAGGAGGGAAGCAAGGGCTCAGGGGCCTCACAGAGAAAAGCATCCTAAACTGAGCCTTCAAAGAAAAGTAAAAGGAAAGTAGGTGTAGAATGAACGGAAAGCAGGCTGTGGGCAAGGGCAGTGTTTTTCCCAGGGATAGGATCTGCTCCTGGTTAGGGGCAGCATTAAAAAATGTGTGGACACAGGCCAGTGAAGTTCAATAATAACTCCAGATGCAGGGGATAGTTCCACTGATGAAAACAGCTCCCTCCAAAATGGAACAGAATTCCTGCTTGAAAATACTGCAGGGCATAGAATCTAAACTGGAGATGCAAGAGGTTCAGAAGTAAGTGGGAGTCAAACCAGACAAAGGCTCCTGAAATAAACCTAGCAAAAGCCCAAACCAAGAGTCAGGCAAGGATGATGTGGTAAGAAAGATTTGCTGAACATTAAGAAGGCAGAATCAACAGAATTTACATATAGAGATCAAAAAGAGAAAGAGATAATAAATACCCAAGTCTCTGGCTAAGGAATCCCAATAGCTAGAAATACCACATACTGAGTTGATAAACAGAAAAAGAGGAGTGTGTTTAAAGGTGAAATATAAATGCTTCTATTTTGAATGTGTTGAGTAAGTTATCCATGTGAAGATATCCAGAGAGAAGAAAGATTGGCTGCCTAGTATTAATCTGGATAACTAAAAAGCAGATTCTGTCAACTGTAGAATTTATTTTACAGACAGTTTTCTTTCTGAACTTACAAGCTTTTCTTTGTATTCTTTCACAGTTTAGGCCCTTTGTGAAAGTTTATTTCAGACAGATAACGTTACATACAATATGAAATATACACACATATGGGATACAGTATAGATATACTATATTCTGTGTTACTTTAACATTTATATTTCACCTCTAAACACACTTCGCCTTTTCTGTGTATCATCTCAGTACCTACACTGTCTCCTAACTAATTAAAGACAGTGATTATATTTTACTGTGAAATTCTTGCTCATCCAGGCCATATGGATAAATATTCTGAGATCAGATTATATTCTTTGTAATATATCTTAATTCACACAAGTGGTGCTATAAAACTGTGAACCATTTTGATCAACGTATAAGAATGTGCTGTTTGATATTTACATCTTCAGATTGGTTTTAAGAAAAGGATGACTATAAAAATGGATGGACACTTTTCATCCAGGCAGCCAGAAGCTACGTGATGGAAAGAAAACAAAGCAAGCAACACATGCATTAGCTAAGTCAAGGAATTAGCCCTTTGTGAACAGCTCCATGGAATCAAAGCAACAAAGCCAAGCTCAGATTGGTGTAAACAAGTTTCTCTTTCTAAAGGTCCCACCAACTGTGGGAAAACAGCTAAGGTCACTGGCTAGGGTGGGGACTTTCTCTGAAAAAACTGAGTCATAAAACAGTCACAGATATGCCCAAGAAAATATTAATGATGAAATTTTAATGTAATCACCAATCTGTCTGATCATAGGGGAAACAAATCCAACTTAAGTCTCAACACAAAAGTGACTAATCACATTAAATCCACAAACTTCCTCTGAGCCTTCTAGAAATACTGTTACTTTTGCAATTTTAATGAGTTTGCCGCAGCAGAAATCAAGACCCTTGCTCTAAGCAATTTATAATTCTCTTCCTACTGTTAGTAGGGTATATGCTTAGCAAAAAGCATAAATAAACAGTAAAGTCCAATAAAAACTTGCTATGACATGAGTTTGTTCAGAGCTGAACTTAAAACAACTTACGTCTGTTTTAGTCCTATTTACCAAATTTCATTTACTAAAAAACTAATGAGCCTGTCCCAGCTGTTGGTTCAGTGACCATCACCCAGAATCCGGTATTTGCACAGAGAGAACATGAGAATGAGACAACCTGAAACACTGCTCACATGTAAAACAAATAATTGGATGTGAACATTTCAAGTTTTCAGAGGAAACGAATAGCTGAAGTTAATATTGATGTAGACATTGACCTTTAGCTACTGATTTTATTTTAACAAAAATAATGCACCACTTTAGAAACACAATTTTTTTAAATGTGAATAAATAGGTTACGTTCTTACATCATTAGAATCATATTCATGGTGCATAAATATTGTTTCACTTTTTTCCTAGACATCTACCCTACATGAAAATGAAGTAGTACATGGAATAATAGATACAGATTTCATCTCGACCATTTGGCAGAACTGTATAAAATTCATGATTTTTTTCACATTCAAATATTAAAATTTTTGAAGATTCTTATGAGAATTTGCCAAATTCAATATGATCCAAATGCTGCCATCTGCCAGCAAAGCTACATAACGGCAAAAAAGGAAAGCTAAACATTAGAACACAGTGAGAATTTCACAGACTTGCTTCAGGTAAAATTTGCTATTTTAAAAGCCAAAAGACATCTTCGCCAACCAGATCCATCTTGCATTTTATATAATAAGCAAATCTGAGCCAGGAACATAAAAGTGTTACTTGTCTAAAAATTGACGAATTCTTCATTTTTATTAATTTTTTTGTTGCCACATTTAACCACCAATTTGATTTCTCTGGTGGTCTTAAGTCAATGAAGTTCTGGGAACAAAACAAATTAAAAGGATCATCTTTTCTCCCTTAAAAAACATTTCTTTAAATAATGTTATGTGTATAACTTTGCAGCAATGTTTCTAGAGCCTATAGTTTTAATTTGGAAGACATGTAAGTGCAAAAAACCTCCCCAAATCCTAAGTTTACATAGACTTATTCTTTCCAGAAAACAAAATAAAACTTAAGAAAAAATAGTGCTGGATCTTCCAGGTCGCAGAGTTTCTATACTTAGAAAATGTTCTTCAAATTTCCAAAAGAAGGAGAAATTACTGTGGACAATAGCTCTCATGATGCAAAAGTTACCTGATAATTGTCAATACTATAGAAGATTTATTTTAAGTCTCTCCTTTAAACAGGAAGGCTTAGAAATCATGTTTTTATTTTTAAAAAAACTGTATTAATTTAAAAACATTCAGCTTGCCCTTAACCTTACTAAATAACTTACTGACAAAAAAAATCTTATAAGTAAAAGAAGAAAAATCACTGTCATGGATATATAAGTAATAGTGTTTCAGTAAGGAAAAATATGTTACTTAGGTGGTTACAGCTAAAAGTTTCCATTAAAGCAGGAGAACCTGTAGCAGATTCACATATATATAAAATAATTACATAATGCATAGATCAGAATCATGGTGAAATTAAGAAAAAAAAAAGAAAGCTTATTTTTTCAGATGGGAATTACCCAATTTGAATGTGTGATATGGGAGGTGTAGGGCATACATTTAAAATACATTTCACTTGCAAAGAATGTCAATCTTTATCTTATGACCACTGCAATTATACTGCATACACAATTACATAACCAAAAACCTCTATATAATGTGTATATAAAGAAACACACTATGGAAACTAAAAAAAGAACATTTCTGCTCTGAAGCTATACGTAAGTCACTAGAATAAATATATAAATGGAAACGCAATATATTGTATTGACTTTGTGCTAATAAAAAGAGAGTGTTCTGAGATCAATGTGGGTGCAAAACATTCACCAAGTTGGTCCTGAAACATCAGTCAGAGCTCCTTGACAGAGAAAGACCAAGGAGGCACCACATGTACATACAAAGGCAAGAGATAGTACGGCATTTCTGGCTCCCCCTCTGCTTACATCTCTAGTTTACGGAGGTCATCTGCATCCTCTGATTCACAGAAAAAATCCTCCTCTATTCTTTTCTTACCACTGAAGACTTACAAAGAGTTCAAAGATATTTTTATGAACTCTTTCAGATTTCTCCGTATCTGAAAGAATAGCAATAATATAAGGTGGCATTCAATTTAAGATTATCCTTTCTTTTGCTAATCCACATCTCAGTTACAGAGGAAGTTCCCAGCTTCAGCTTAATTCCATAACTCCAGAACAGGTAACAGTCAAGTGCTCTTCATGTAATGTATTAACATGGTGCCAACATGGAAGACACGGCTGCAAAGTTACTGTCAACAACTGCAGGATGCTAAGCTGCACAGTTCTAGTGATCCTCTGACGGCTGCACTTTAGCACAACAGATATAAATCTTCAGAGACATCAACTGAGACACAAAACCAATGTTGATAGAGAATATATGACAACCAAAGAATGTTTTCCCTTCATAACTGACACTTGGTTATTATTCATGTTGAAAACTATCTCCATTTGAGAGTAGCTACCTCCAAATCTTGAAAAAAAAAGTGATTATAAGGTGCTTACCAAATAAATATTAAATGACAATACAAACACCCAAGCCAAAAATCTCAGATGGACTTGAGAAACAAAAGCACATTCCACTTCATAAAATAATGTTTGCTGTTTGGTACTGTTAAAAGCACTCAATCCTTTATGAAGTGTGAAATTCCTCCTGTAAATTTCCTGAACTTAAAAATAGGATGCTAAAGAAGAGGTTTAGAGAAAACAGAAAAATGAATACATGAATAGAGAAATAAACTTTAAAAAACATGCAAAGCAAAGGCTAAAAGAGAAAACAGAGAATATATGGGCAGAGATACCTGCAGAATATCACGATTGAGTGTTCCTACCTATATTACCCCAATTAACTCACAAAATAGTTCCTGAAATAGGTACCACTCTTTCCTTTATACTAATGAAGCAGACTCGAACAGATTTAAGTAACTAGCCACAGTCGCACAGCTAACCTGTGGCAAAGTTAGGATTTATACTCTGAAATGTCTCAATCTTTCTTTTAAAACCATTAACATTTTAAAACCTAGAAATTCTGAATTCTTGAAAAATTCTACTACTGTCTTTATATGTGGAATCTAAAAAAGTCAAACTCATAGGAATAAAGAGTAGGACAGTGGTAGTCAGAGGCTGAGGGTGAGTGAAATTAGATGTTGATCAAAGAGTACAGATTATCAGTTACAAGATGAACAAGTTCTAGGAATCTCTGTACAACATGGGGGATGATGGATGTATTAACTTGATTGTAAAAATCATTACACAATATATCTATATATCAAATAATCATGTTGGACACCTGGAATACACACACTCTTTGTTAAGTAAATAATTTAAAAATTTTAAAGAGAAAAATTCTGCTTCCTTATCATTCATGCAATGTATTCCTTTCTGTTTTAAATATTATGAATTCTGATAATTTTTCAAAGCATGAACTTATTTACCAATTCATACCAAGAACTATGCAACTAGGTTTCTTAAAATGTCTTTCCTAACTTGTGGATATCACCATCGTTATTCACTCACTGACTGTTGAAGATCTTGACAAATCCTTTACATGTGCTATCTCCATTTTCTCTTCACAGCAATACCCTCAAGTAGTTATTACTGTGCTCGAGATCCAACAGAAAATTTGTACTTTATTCCCCCCTTAGGAACTCTGCTCTGGATAAGGATCTGCACCAGCAGCACTGAGCGTGGGCCAGCCCGGGACATATCTTCTGGACTGCTGGACAGAGCTCTAGATATAAGAGGAGCAGCATCTTAGAATAAAGGCATTTCTTCTGACTGTATGGGTTCAAAAGTTTGCATGTAAAGTATGAAAACAGTAAAGTCTTTGGCCCTCAGGACTTAGTTCAGGCTCAAATAAATGGCATATCCTAGACAAGCAACCTTCAAACTTTTCGTCATGCACTTCCCAAAATAATTCTGAAAAATTTACCTTCTTTACACATTTTTAAGTGGATATCTATAAATTTTTAACATAAACAGTTGCAAAGAATATAAATTCTGGTGCATTTAAAACATTGACATTTAACTAAAACTGTGGTGTCACTCTTAAGTAAATCAAATGGAATCTAACTACAGTCATGCATTGCTTAACAATGGGGATATGCACTAAGAAATGCATCCTTAGGGGATTTTGGCCTTGCTTACGTGAACATCATAAAGTATACTTACACAAACCTAGGCTGTACAGCTTACTACATACCTAGGCTATTTGGTGTAGCCTATTACTCCTGGGCTACAAACCTGTATAGCATGTTATTGTCCTGAATACTGTAGGCAACTGTAACACAAAGTTAAGTATGTGGATCTCTAAACATAGTTAAACATAGAAAAAGTACAGTGAAAATATGGTACAAACATTACAAAATGGTACACATGTATAGGGCACTTGCCATGAAAGGAGCTTGCAGGACTGGAAGTTGCACAAGGTGAGTCAGTGAGTGAGTGATGAGTAAATGTGAAGGGCAAGGACATTACTGCATACTACCATAGACTTTATGAAAACTGCACACTTAAGCTACACTGAATTAGTAAAATAAATTAAGTAAATGCACTATGATGTTATGACGGCTATGAAGTCACTAAGAGACAGATATCTTTTGGTTCCATTATCAACTTACTGGACCGGTCATTTACATATGCAGTCCATTACTGACCAAAACATCATTACACAGTGAATGTTCTGTACCAATATGATCCCACCACCGATTTTGAAAAATACCTGCAAAACTCTTTACAGAAATTTACATTTCTTTTTTCATTGAACTCTTTAATTTCATTTCCTACAGAAACTTAGAATTGTTTTCTACTGTAATATAATGTTAATGCCTGAATATTAATGACCCTATCATGATTACCTGTGCCAAATTTATATATATTATATAAAAATTTATATACATATAATTACATATAATTATTTATATAAATTTAGCACAGATAATCATGATAGGGTCATTAATATTCAAAATATTAATATTTTTCTCTGATCATAAGGTTCTAGTCCTAAAAATCACTGAATTGAGGTTTTGTTAGATAGTAATGCTCAAGTGATCCAAAACAAATATATTACACAAATGTGCATTTGTAATATGTATAAAAAATAAATCAGTTTATTAGATACGCATCTCAATGAAATGGATAGTGCTATTTCTTCCAATTAGTTCATGTATCCATAGATTGAGACAGAGTCCAGCATTAATTTTAATCCAGGCTTTTTTTCTGTTGTAAGTGCTAATAAAATAAGTAGACGGGAGCATTATTATAGCAATGTCCATCAGTTTAATTCCTGCCTATTTAAATGTCCCCAAACCACACAGTGATTATTAAGCAAAAACTTTTTTAATTATTTAGTAGTTGAATACTTGCATAAATTCTTAGCCAAATTTACTGAAAGTTAAATATGAGCCATCTAATTTGCAGAAGAATTTATTATGTCATCAATCAATCACTTTCTCAAAACCCACAGTTATTTTACACATTTGCCTTTTGAATGGTACCCTGAAGGTTTTTCCACTCTGGGACAAGAACCACCACTGCTAAGATTTGAGTTGGGTGACAGTTGTACCTCTCTTTTGTAAACTGGGAGAAGGATGACTGTGAAAGGGAGGCTGAGAATGAGAATGAGCAGAAGACCTTTAGAAAAGGGTCCTTATGGAACTAGAGGGTTCCTAATCAGTCCTATTAATAATATACATGTGCCTATGTATCCCTGGGGAACTTGTCTTGTTTATCCAGATAGTCTCAGTTTGAAAAACGTTGTCCCAGTTAGGGTAGCAAAAGTCTGGAAGTGACCATGGAACTACAGCCTAAAGTGAGCACACATAAGAAAAAGAATTGGCCCTTTATGGTGAATATGTTTTCCATGGAATTTATAAAAAATTGGAGCTTGGGGTAGGAGAATGAGGACTGAACTTTCTACTAATCTGTGCAGATGCTGGCCCAAGTTGTCACAGTCTAAGACCGACTAGGAGGCTATTTTTTTTTTTTTTTTGATACTTTAAATAGTAGAGAAAGTACTATGATTAGAGTACTAGAGTACTGAGTGTCTACAGAGGCATACTATTGTAGCTGGCACTAGTGGGGAAGCAGAAGGCATAATACACAGCCCTTATCCTCAAGGAGCTTCTACCTTATTTGAGCTATCTGTTCAGGAAATGAAATTTAAGCAGAAAGAGGATACACAGGCTATATTATTAAACCAGTAGCCCAGGGGAAGAGGAAAGAGGGCAGCCATAGGATATTTTATTTGGTGAGGGAATGGTGTGATGTTAGAAGTTGGCAGTGGGAGGACTGCTAAGAATTCATTGGAGAAGAGTTACATGTGGGCATTTGCTAACCAAGAGAGAACTACAAAAGCACCTACATACACAATTTCACACCTTCTCCCCTTGCTCCCAACTGCAACCCTAAACCAAAGCTGTAGAAAGATTAGATAAGTGGGAAAAACAAGAGTGAATAAAAGGGACTAAAGTCCCCTTTTCCCATTACAGGTTTCCGAGTGATTTAGAACGAAAGAAGAAAAGTTTTGAAATGTGTAAGTTTTGGTTTAAATTGTTCTGAAAAATTTAATACCTGAACATGTTATCTTTCACCCATAATAACCAGAAATGATATGGTATCTGCTGAGATGCCTTCAAGGACGGTATGGGAGAGAAATTCTAGAGTACCTGTGGATTGTGCTGTGGTAAGTATTAAGCTTCCTATTTAAGCCTTTCCAAATTTAGACCACTCGATAATTTGTTACATAAACCAAATCAAATAATAATGATAACTATAAAAGACTGTTTTGAAAAAAATTGTCACAGTACATAAAGTGATGTGATTTCAAGCTGTAAATCCACAATAAATATCATTAATCATAATTGAATAAACTTTATCCCAAATTTTCTCATACTGTTTTTCACTGGAGCTCATGACTGCTCTTCAGCTAACATCTAGAATCTAAATCCATCACATTTTCTCATTAATTCAGATGCCTCTAATTATAAGGGTCCCCTGATTGCTCCCTTTATTGTAAATAAATTCTCGATGAATGTAAATTTCTGTATTTTGGTAATGCTTGTATCTTTAGGCTTCATTTTGTTCTGCACCAACAGTATCAGTCTTAGAGAAATGTTACTTCTAGTGAATTTATTTATATAAAAAGAAGCAATCTGTCATGATTTTGAAGATGGAAATGAGAGGAAACTTTTGTGTGGTTTGAGGTTTTGCCTTTGGTTCATTAAAAATAAGCACAGTTTTTGATAGATCATACAAAAACATAGCATACTTTAGTCTGTAAGAATAGCTGACTAATGAATTCTATTTCAAAAATAATTCTGACATTATTGAATTAAAATGAAAACTAATATGCTTTTAAAAGCATGGTTAGATTCTCTTGGCTTATATGCAGTCTGTATTTAATCTTTCTTAAACACTGTCTCAGTACCTTGTCATTCTGATAAGCATTCCATTTGTAGCTGCAATGTTCTTTCAATAGTTTGACAGATATTACGATTCTGGTTAAGAATTTAAAGTTTCCAGAAATTGGTACTGGAGACTGTATTTTCCAACATTTTCATGAAGCAGAAAGATGCTCTATCATAATATCCATAAATATATTTCTCTAATGATAAACAATTCATTAGTTTTTCTTATTGCTTCTTGTCTTTTTATTACTTTCAGGGGATGGGCAGCAGAGACCCATTAATCTTCAAATGTTTTTAATAAAATAGCACTATGCAATGAAGGAGAGACAGAGGGTATGGCAAAAACAGTGTTGCTTCCTGGTTTTTATTTTTTCTAGCAAATGTTATCAACACTTAATTCACTACTGTGATTTTCAGTGCACTTATATTTTATTGTGCTTCTGCACTGGACAACTAAAAATTTGTTAAGAGGTTAGATTTCAAGCCTTGGTGGTTCACACCTGTAATCCCAGCACTTTGAGAGGCTGAGGTGGGAGGATTGCTTGAGGCCAGGAGTTTGAGACAAGTCTGGGTAACATAGTGATATCACATCTCTATAAAAAAATTAAAAAAGAGGTTAGATATCATGCTAAATGTTTTCCCCTATTTAATAATGAATTTCCTTATTTCCCTGGTACCAAGATCTATCTTCACCTTCCATAGGGTATTACTAGCTCCTGTGTTTGTTTAGGCACTCAAAGGATACTCAACACTGGTAGGGCATTAAAAAAAAGTACATAGCAGGACATTTAGGACTACTATATGACCACAACAAACCTTGTTCCCCCTTCTCCACTGCACAGCTGGTCATCCCTACTACTATCCCTTTGTTTCCTTTTTAGTGGTATCATCAAGGGTATGGACTAACACTAAAATGAAACATCTGGAAAGGGTAAAATGTTACAAAATGTAGCAACAATTCCTCTGCATCTCATTCATACAAAACTTCTTCTGGTTCATTAAGAGACTAAGCAACAATGACTTAAAATTCCATAAATAACAGGATTTTCTTCATAACTGAAAAAATATAGTTTATACACACACACTCCCTTCCCTGTTTTACAAAATAAAAATTAAAATGAAAGTTTCATAAATTAGATTGCCTCACTATCACTCTTTTTAAATCAAACTTGTCTATCAACACCATGTTTATTAGTCCCCAGGTCCTATAGTCTAAGTTACGTAGCAACCTCACATGCTGTTTCCTTCTAATTGCTGGCAGGAAACCAGAACTACAGGAATGAAATAGGCAATGGCCAGAAATCTTGATTAAGTTTATTGGAAATATGGACTAAATAAGGCACCGTAATTAGTATCAGACAGAAGGATGAATTGATCTCCAACAAAGCACAAACTGTTGAAGCATTAAAATTTCAAAAACGTGTCTGAGCCATAATTCACTACAATGATGGAGGAGATGAATCTCTTTGCTGTGGTGCAAGATGAGTTCAGTATGAAAATAATGACACTGCTAAAAAGCTGCAGTTGGTCAGCATTCATGAGATACATTTTTAAGGTAATCTGTTCCTGAGACACAATGATAAATACAAATCTTTTAATTCATTTTAAAAGTTAACTCAGTGTTCATGGGAAAATATAGAAAGGTTATTTTAGTCAAAAGAGTAATAGAAAAAAGAGCACTGGGGGCTTATTATAATACTTCCTCTCAGATTTCTAAATATTTTAACTCACTTATATTGTTCATGTACACATTCTCCATTATCAAAAGCCCTTTCAAATACATTATGAAGACACTGAAAATTAAGTTACAGCCCATGAAACTTTTGTTTAAAAAAAGTGTTAAAATAACATAACCTTTCAGATAAAAGTTAATTGATCTCAGGAACAAAATATTTAGGTATCAATTAAATGTAAGATTTTGTAGAAAGTACGCTAAGCAAAAAAAAAAAAAAAAAATCCAGATACAAAAACTACATATTGCATGATTCCATTTATATAAACTATCCAGGAAAAGTAAAATTGCAGAGCCTGAAAATAGCTGAGTGGTTTCCTGGAACTGAGAGTGGGAGCAGGAACAGACTGCAAATGGCCATGACAGAACTTTCTGAAGTGATATGTTTAAAAATTGAATTTTGATGACAACTGCACAAATGTATAAATTCACTAAAAATCATCTAACCTGTAATAGATGGAATTTATTTTGTGCCTAAATAAAACAGAGAAGATTACATGGGGGAAAAAAACATGGCATTGAGATTATTAGAGAAGTTGCACTCCCTCAAAATCTCATGGAGCACTATACGCTGGGGTGTGTTGGGGGGAAATAGGGGAGGGACAGTGGGGGGTGGGGAGTTGGGGGGAGATAGCATGGGGAAAAATGCCAGATATAGGTGAAGGGGAGGAAGGCAACAAATTACACTGCCACGTGTGTACCTATGCAACAATATTGTATGTTCTTCACATGTAC